>VNJV01011752.1:0-16762 GCA_008042635.1 Drosophila nikananu
TCAAATGTAATGATTATCTTAGATGAAATAGAAAAAAATCATAAATGTACTTGATTTTTATTTTTGAAAAATAAAAATAATCATTATTTTCGGTCCCTGGTTTTTATTGTATTAAATTCCTTTTAAATCTTTTAATCTTAAACCTAAACGATTTCGTTTTAAAATGAGTTCTTAGTGGGTTAAGATGAATCAAAAACAAAAAGCTTGCAAAACTGAGCACTGAAACAACCATTCAGCTCTCCCAAACAATATTTTTGCAGCAGAGAAAGCTTATTTGATATATCTATATGTAAATATATATATATTGATACCAAAGCTTACACTGACAAAAAACTACATTGCATTTCAATAAAAGGGTTTTTTAAATTTATTCTCAGGAATGGAACTACCTTAATAATAAATTTCTAGTTTGTTAACTGCTTTCGTTTAAGTTAATAATTTATTTGCATTATTCTTTTAAATATAATATATATATATATATAATTTTAAATATATATTTAATAGTTTATTTTTATTTACACAAGTTTGTCCTTTGGCAAATTATATTTTAAAATAATGCATATTATTATTGAATTTAAATGCCTTGAAGACATCATTATGTGATGAAATTAAACAATACACAAACTTTGGCATCGTGTTTAGGCCTAATTTCAATTAAAGTTCAAAGTTAGAATAATAATTTATTTATTTAGTCAATCATCTTTATTAAAGGTCTCCCCAAACTGCTAGGCTTCCTTGCGACAGTGGCTGTTGATCAAGATGAAGCTCTCCGGACACTTTTTTGATGTTTCCAGGAGGACCCTTGGCTCCAGCACCACCTTTGTCTTGTTGGTCGCAGGGATCTCTGTTTCCTCCCAAGGCCGCTGGCTATTTGACTCCGGCTCACTGCCGAAGGTTATTATCCTAGATTCGCTGTCAGGATGGGTTTGACTTCTCGGGGTGATTGCATTAATCTGCTCCTCAGTTGGGTTAGCCTCCTTCTTGGCTTCCTGTTGCATCATCAGAAGAGTGACATTCGTCAGGCGTAACACCTTCGCCATTTCCCGTTCGATTTCCTCGAGACGGGACTCCAGTTTCGGCTGTGACTCCGAGGGAAAGACAAGGCGATCGCTGGACAGTCGAGCCTTGGCATTTGGCTCCAATGCGAGACACAGCCAGACACCGACCAACAGCAAGAGCAGCTCCGACCAGGGAAGCCGCCATATAATGGACATAATCGTATAAAGTTGGCTGTGCAATTGAAGCTGAAGTAAACACGTTCACGGTGGCCAGAACCGCACTCGAAACTGAATCAGAGAGATTCAGTTTCGCGATTCCAGCTCGAGATTCAGATTTAGCTCGAGAGGCCAGAGACAAGAGACAAGAGCCAAGAGAGGCAAGTCATTAGCTCGTTAGTTCTTGGGCAAGTGTGACTGTTTGTTTGCTCCCAGATAAGGCCTACAACACGGGAGCTAACTGGAAAGCTCTTACATAATTAACAATTTTAATCAGCAGATCGAATCAGCGAATCGGTCGAATAACCGCAAGTGAGGGCAGTTGCAATGCGAATATTTTATTTCAAGGCCAATTTACTGCATTTGAGAAGAGAATGCCTACGTGGTGAATAAGTATTTTGAGTTGACTGGTAATGGGATAGGTCTTTCTGAACCAGGAAAATATTATGGTTATTAATTGTTGTGCTCTTTGTAGAATATATGTAACAAGAGACGTCATTAACTCACACTTTATGACGTGTATTTTCTTTGTTTACTTACAATTATGCTTCATAAAATGAGCCCTGATTAGTTTTAAATTGAAATACTATTACAAAAATTTAAATAAATATTTAACATACCTTTACAAGCTATTTTAAAATATTTGTTTCATGGAAAAGGTGATATATCTTACAAGTCAAGTTACCTAATCCACCTGCTTAATTACATTTTCATCAATTTAAGCCCTACTTAAACTCAGTTAATTACTAAATTCCCATACTTTTCTATAAAATTCAACAATAAAAACCCCTCTAGAGTCAAAAACCAGTAATGATTGGCTGTCATTAAAAAAGTTCCTCTGGTACAGTGCACCAACTCATCCCCTAAGTGACTTTCCCCACCAAAGTAACCTGAGACCGAGCCGTAAACTGCCTAATAAATGTCAGCAATTTGAGCGAATAATTTTGACAATTCTATTGTCAGCCGGCAGGCGGAAACCACATAAGGCGCACCCACCCAGCCAGGAACCAGAAGCCGCCCCCAGGACCCCAGTTAAGGACCCAGGACCCACATCATCATCATCAAAGTGCCTGTCCTTGGGTGGTGGGCATAATTTTCGCGAAGTGAAAAAGAAAAGGCAAACGAAAATTGAAACATAAAAATGTCATTTGGTATCTCTCTCTCTCTCTCTCTGGGTTAAATACCGGGAACCTTCTATATATTTTTTTCCCTGTGTACCACATAAAAGTACATTAAAATAATGCCTGTTTAGGTCACAGACAGCTGAGGCAGGGCCAAAAGGCTCGTAGAGTCATTTATTTATGACAGCCACCTTATTTGGCTTCCCCCTCACTGAATGCAAAATTTATGCTAAACAGGGAGAAATGGGGGGTGGCAAGAGAATCTCTAATTGCAGGGTTGAGGAGATCCTGGGACAATAGTCCTCCTTCTGCCCGGCTGTTAATCAGTGCAAGTTTCGGAAAGTAATCAGCAAATATTTGCTCACTTTTTGTTGCGATTTTCTCGAGCATTTTCTTCATTTCCATAAAAGCTAGCCAGCCAGCCAGTCGTCATTGTTTGCTTATTGTTTATGTATTTCCTGCCAAGAAATGGCAAATTGAAATCTATCAAAGCAGAGATCTGATTTGGCTGCCGCAACCTTCGACGGACTCGAGGGCCCTCGTGTTTGGTGGGTTGCCTTATAAGCCATTAACTACTTTCACAATTGTCTTGGCCATCTGGGGAGTCGTAATGGTCAGTAGAAATTTGTGATTTTGATTCAGTTAAAGTTAAACCATCATTGGAGTAGTATGGCATCAGTTTTGGGCAGCATTTTCAAGCTGTTTGTCCTTGGCATCCTGGTAATCAGCAGCAGCAATTTACTTGCGGGAACTCTGGCCACGGACAGCGAAGTTGTGGAGGCTGAGAGCATTGAAACTGGCCTCAATGAACCCACGAAAATGACTATGGAACCTGCTTGGAATTCTAATGGATCAATGCAGGTGCAGCCCTACAATATCCTGGAGGCCAACTGCCCCGAGGGCTATGTCCTGGCCAACAAACATTGTCATAAGCGTGTCTAGTGCTAGAGAAGTTGTGAATAAATTGCAAGGAAAAGTCATATCTAAGTGTATTTATATCTTAAGATAACAGAATATTAAATTCTAAGCTTAGGTTTTAAAGAATATTCCCTTAAATTTAAAAGAGTTTAAGGTGTTCTCTTCCTGTTCTCACACTCTTATTGATTTGTTCCCTTGCTTTCCACTCAACTCGATTCAACCGCAGATAAATATTGCGTCTGGGGTTATTCTTAAGTGCCTTGAGTGAACCCCATTTTTGCAGGAATCCTTATACCCTTAAACCCGCTATTCCCCCACACAGACAGCGTCCACCCTTTTGCTTCTCCTGGTCAACTATCAACCAATATGTTGTGGTCGTTTCCATGTCCAACCTGTCCTCCGCTTTGGCCCAACGTTACCCCGGGGACGAGGTGGTCCGGCTAACCGCATACATAATTTGCGACAGCAACCGCAAAATGCGGCTGGACAGGAGGAGGAGGAAGAGCAGGAACAGGAGCAGGAGAAGCAACAGCAGCATCCCGACTCATCTCCTCTGACTGATATGCAACCCGGAGGCTGTCATTAGTTAGAGGTCCATTAACAAAAATGCAACCGAAGGCATCAACAGTGTGTTTCGAGCCGAGAGCCCCAGACGTTCGGTCGGACGTCATTTACAGGTAGCAGCTGCATTGACAGGACCCCTAAAACAGGACGCTGCATGGGTCCGGAAGCTCCAACTCGTATTAATTCTCCACCGAGAGAGGAGAGAGCCCATGAAATATGACCGCACTCGGGGCCCCGGCTCTGCTCCGCTGAATGAGTTAATTAAGCGTCTCACGGCCCGAAACATAATTTCAGCTCATTTATCAGCGCGGTCCGTGCGGCGGCGTATGTAAATTTTGGCTTAGAGATGAGGGAAAATGTCAACGGAATGAAAATGTCCTTCCCCCAAAAACATAGAGCAGCTTTCTAACACACAAAGGATAAATTCAAATGACAAATGTCTATAGAAAATCGAAGCATTAAATGTTTTCTCAGATAAATGTGTGGAAAAACCATCATTAAATACTTTGTATTGATATTTTAAAATAACCTTTCTTATTGTTATTTATTCTCTCTTAATTAAAAAACCATTTCAATTATTTTCTGTGTACTCTCTTTATTGGCCAAAAGCTGGCGCGGGTTTACAGCTGCTGACCCAGGGGATTGTCCAGCCAGGGATAGACAACGGGGCACTTGTCGCAGACATTCAGGTAACGCTCCTCGCCGGTGGTTAGCTTCTGGACATGGCACTGGACGGCGCGACAGTCCGCCTCCGGCAAAACAGGACAATCCTTAAAGGGTGCGCCCAGAACGGGTTTCTTCACGTACTCCAGCATACGTGAAATGCCGGTGAAATAAACATCCGGATAGGTATTCAAATGATTAATGAATCTGTGGGAAAATATACAGAGATCAGTTGCATACTTTTGGACACATAAAAGATACATAAATGTAAAGCAAATGTAAAATACTCATTGAACTCACTTCTTGAAGGCCCCAAAATAATTGCGTCCCCGCGAGAACCAAGCTGCATGCAGATACATCCCAAAGGGCGCTCGACTGCCCTCGTAATGTCGATTGAAGTTCTCCAACATCCATTGGAACAGCGCCTCCACTTTGTCCTCCGGCGGATAGACACAGGCATCGATCATGGAGCAGCTATAGCCCTCGGTGTCCGTCCATGTGACCATGGGATTAACCCAAAAGCCGGGTATGGAGGCCTCCGGACATGGACCTATCTGGCAGTCCTGCTTGGACTGAAAGTCCAGGGTGTAGGGCCACATGGCTGGATCTTTGAACTGCTGCGTGGGCCACGAGCTGTCGTAGCTCAAACCCAAACGCTGTGCCGCCACGAAGGTGTTATTCCCGGAGATCTGGAGGAAGGGCAATCGCATGCCTTGAATACTCTTGGGATTCACCTTGGCAAAGGCCTCCAGCATCTTCAACTGGGCACCAAACTCCCGCTCCACGGTGGCCACATCCGCTGAGCGCCAGTAATCGGTGCCATCGCCATGGGTCACCGAATGCAGGGCAATCTCGTGACCTGCTCTATACAGGGCATTGACCCTCACATAATCCGTATATTCGTGGGACAGGAAAAAGGTTCCAGCGGCCGTACAGCCATCCGGATTGATCAGACCCTCGAAGAGCAGCTCATACTGGGCGTAGTTGACAGCATTTACAGCATCGTCAAAGGTGATGGTCACGAACTGGGGAGGGTTAAGCATAGATAAAAAAAATAAATTTATAGGAAATTCCTTAAGAGTGCTCCTCACTCACCTGAGGAATCTCGCTCTCCTTGCCCTGGAACTTTGACCTGGGCAGAATGGCATCCGAGCAGCGGCAGTCGGGCAGTTTACAATTGGCTGATATGCAGGGTTCCGCCAGCGGCAGGACCTCCTCTTTCTGCTTCTGCTTGTTCTTCACCTTCTTGGACTTGCTCTTGGCCGTCTCTCCCCCCAGAGTGAGGGCCAAAATGAGGCCCAAAATCAGCAAAGTCGAGTACTTCATGCCTTTGGCCGAGCAGTTGCTCTTCTCGTCCGCTGATGTTTCATTCAGGGCCTCTTATAACCTTCGAAGAACCCCCGATATATATCTTATCATGCGATGGGGTTTGCTTGTTCAACAAACGGGGTGTGTCGCACCACCATAATAGATTTTTTGGGTGGGTCTGGAGTCTGCTGGAGTGACCTTGCCTTCATCCGCAGGGCACTACAAACTTCCCCCAAGCGAAATACAAAAAACAAAGAAAAGTTTCAATTAAACGAGCAGACAAGACAACCACCAAGCGATCGAAGTGGCAAAGTTTGCCTCATTAGCATAACCAAGGAGAGAACTTAACAGCTGAGATTTGCCAAACAGCAAGTGGAAAACTTTTCACACTTGCCAGCAGCGAGCAGAGAGATCGCAATCGATGGGAACCCCAAATTATGACAGTCACTCCTCCGATGCCGCCATGCAAATGCACTTCAAATCGTAAACAAGTGCTTCACCGAAAACTTTCCACCAGGCAGGCCAGGCAGCTCTCTAGTAAAAACAAAGCACCAGAACAACTCCAACCCCTGGACAAATCCCGGCGAGCAAACAGCAAAAAGTCAATACAAGATTGAGGAAAAATCTTGCAAGGACAAGGACTCCAGGGAAAAAGGCAGAGCAACCAGAAGGATTCAAAAACCCGCTCCCCTATTATTTCGGTGTGCACGCCCCGAATGCCATTTGGTCACGTTCCGGGGCGTTGCCATCCCGGCTGGCTAGGAGCTGGAACCCAGAAACGAAGAGCCAACCAACCGCCAGCTAGCCGAAAGGAGCCTCGGAAAAGCGGGTTGGAAAGGTGGGTGGGAAATCGCTGGAAACTCGGCTGCTGTTGTAGGGGCAATGCAACATGTTTGAGTGAGTTCGATTCGCAGGACATCATCCACGTAGAGGCAGCCATAGGAGGGAACTCTAATGAAGATTGAAGCAGCACCTGGCTGGCTTATTGAAAGTTGATTGACAGTCAGGTGAACAACATAAGGGGCGGCCACTCTATCACTCTAGATTTTTGCTCATTAGGAACTGCACTTTAAGAAATATAAGAGGGATCTTACAAGGGGGGAATTTAAAGGGTTCTTAATTGAGAGAAGCCTTTGGAATCCTTGAGAAATAGAGCTAATCAATAGATTTCTAACGAAAGCTAGATTCTTTATTTGGTAGTAAAAGTAAAGAAACATTAACATATTCTTTACACATGCTTGCTTTTTATTAATACAAATGATTATTATTATTTATTTATTCATATTCCCATAAGTAATCAAAATTATTTGATCTCACTTGATTAAGTCACAGTTTTCCCCCTTTTCTTGCTGTGGTTGGTGCTCACTCTTTCATATTTTTCCTCATTAGCACAAAACCAACCACTATGTCGAGGCGTTGGAGTGTAAAATCAAAGGGAAATCCTTGCCCCTCACGTGACTGAAACTGCTTTAAAATGCAAATTTCGCAGGACTA
The DNA here is from genome assembly GCA_008042635.1 of Drosophila nikananu. NCBI lineage: Eukaryota > Metazoa > Arthropoda > Insecta > Diptera > Drosophilidae > Drosophila > Drosophila nikananu. The sequence continues at coordinate 7,283 of VNJV01011752.1, forward strand.
ATAAAAAGAAAAGGTTACTCATATGCGTGGAAGATTTCCCAAGTGCAGAGCAAATCTGCACGCACGTCTGAAGCTGAAAACTATTAAGGGGCTGTGTGGCTTTTCCGCCCTGGGAATTTTCCTCTTCTTTGGTGGGTGTGAAGTCTGTGTGCGACTTCGGTGCGTGTGTTTGCCAATTTTCGCGATAATCACACAGCTAATTTGCATAGCACTGAGACCAGCAAATCTGGGCTAATCAAATCAGCCAAACGAACAAACTCAATTTGCGGTGAGGGTATTTATGGGGAGCATATTCATGCCACAATGTAAATATTCTTCAATTATTTTGAATACACTTTGTTGGGGGGGAGTGTTTGGGTTTGAGGAAGAGAATTTGCATGGAAGTTTTAAGTTAATATTCTTATTTTGGGTTTAAAACAATAGAGTTATAACTAGGGATATACACATATCGATAGGAAAAACCCCAATAATATTATAATAAAACAATCGAGCTTAATTTCATATCAAAAATATCTTTAAGATTGATCTATTGGTTGTTAAATATTGTTAAATATCGTTTATAACTTTAAAATATCTATTTTAATTTTATATTTGAAAAATTGCATTAAATTTATTTGTATTGAATAAATGATTATAGGTACTTCTTAAGATATTATATTTCATAATTTTATTATTTGAAAATTGAATTTGAAAACGGTTGAGTTTAAGCCAAGTTACGATCAAAAAACCATTGAAGGTGTTATCGATTTTTGAGCCAAAAATGTACGACATTTTTTATAAAAAATTAGAAATTGAGTTTTAAATGCAGAAAAGTTCTCCATTAAAAACTATGAAGAAAAAACCAAACCAGACTGAAATCGGTTGAGTTAAAGCAAAGTTACGATCAAAAACCACTGAAAAAGTTCGCAATTTGTGAGCCAAAAATGTACCCATTTTTTTCAATAAAATGAAAGGGGTTACATCGTCAAAATTGTCAAAAATCTCAAAAAAATTAGAAATAGAGTTTTAAATGCAAAAAAGTTCTCCATTAAAAACAAAGAAGAAAAAACTAAACCACACTGAAATCCGTTGAGTTTAAGCCAAGTTACGATCAAAAAACCACCGAAAAAGTTCGCGATTTTAAAAAAAAAAATTAAAATCTGGTTTTATCTAACAGTGATAGTTTAGCCTATGTTTTGGTTTTTATTTTTAATAATGTAAGTACGATATACATATATTTTAAACAGAATGCCGATTTATTGCACATATATTATTATATTTATACTATATTATTATTTAAAAAAATTAATTTCTTCATCGCTCTTAGATAGAAACGTGAAAGTATCGAAATCGGAAAGTAAAATAATAATTTTCATCAATTTCAATTTTTTATCCATCTCTTAGAAAACCCGGTGTACATTTTCAAACCAAATTATGAACTTAAAGTTTTATTAACAAATTAATAAATTAGGAATTATATATCCAAAATAAATTCTGAATAATGTAATTTAATAGACATACAACATTTCGAAATATCATTTTTCCGGCAGAGCATCCGCCTTTTCACACCGACCATCTCCCAATCATCCCCTTCCCATTTCTCCCCTGAGATCTCCTGCCTTATGATGGGCCTGAAGAAGTCCCCTTCATCCATCTGTTATTGCTTTGATGGGACTATGCAAATCTCGGCTTACCGGCATGGCCTGGCATTACATTTCAAATTATTTTCGGCGTGGCACAGAGATAACAATCCGGGGGAAGCAAAAACGAAATTCAAAGACAAAAAAAAAAAAAAAATAGTAGGCAAAATTCCAAATTACCGACTAAAGGATGACGCAGAGGGCGCGAGGAGGTTTGGAGGTTGGTTCTGGGGCCAGGAGGGATCTGCCGGAGAACTGGGATGCGGAGCGAACGTCCAGGTTCTTTGCAGATTTGCAAGAGAATGAGGTGCGGACAATGCACTATTTGGGCCTGGCCTACTTGGTCCTCGCCCGGCGTCCGAGGCTCCAGCTGAAGGTGCCACTGGCCACCATGAACTACATTGAGGGTGGATCCGCATCGGGGCTACGAGTGGGCTTTGCCCTTCAGTTGGTCTTCACCTGTCCGGCGCGATATCCGCTGCAGGTGCCGGAGGTGGAGATTGTCGAGAAGCGCAATGTCAGCGAGACCCTGGAGGAGGCGTTGCGCGTGGAGATTGCCCAGACACTGGAGCAGCATCTGGGCCTCCAGATGATGGTGCCGGTGATCACGAGGCTGCAAATGATCATGAACAGTGAGATAGGAAGGTTTCCGCGTGTTCCTCCACGAGCGGAGAATGTATAATAAAAAAAATATAGTCTTTGTATAATTTAATTATTGTTTAAACTTGTCAGCTATTAGTTTAAAAAATGCGGGATTCTAAAGCTACATGTTTACTGAGTAAAAGAACACCTGACTTGTCCCAGAAGCCACTTTCCTCTGAAAGTACATTGTGAATTTACTATTTTTTCACTCCTTAAATTCCCCAGCTGGAATACGTGACTTTTGGCCTTGACAGACGGCCACTTGGTGCTCCAGGATCTGAAGTGGTCGAGCGTTAACACGTGCAGGACAACGCATTAATTGGCGACTCCTGCGCTCAACTTATCTGCGTCTATCCAGGACCCCTTTTTGGCTTTGCATGCTCACATTTCCTTCCTGTGCCAAATGAAATTTGCAGCGCCCAAAAGGGAACTAACCAACAAGGAAAAAAAAACCCAAAAAGGAAGCAAGGAAAATGCAACACATGGAGCTAGTCAGACTCCTTGGGGCGCTTCCTGTTGATCCTTGAGCGCATAAGAACGTCCTGCCGCCATGCCGGATGTCTCTGGGTAATTTAGATAGCTGCAGTTGCCGCTCTGCTCTGCCGCTCAAAGTTGCATAATGTCAGTTTCAAAGTGTCGCAGGGCAGAAAGGACACCAGCCAGGCAGGACATGCAGACATCTTAAAGCTGGCGATAAGCTGGCAAACGATTTTTATGAAATTCCTTAGACTAGAAGAAGCCCTGCTGCTCGTGTGTGTGTTTGCTTACGACTTTTATGCTTCTTCCCCCTAGTATTATTTTTTGTGTGTGTTTTTTGGCTTTTAGTCAGCATCCTTTTTTTTAATGTGACGACCGACGCGGTGTATGCCCCAAGGATTTGTGCGTAATGAAAAACTGTCACATCGAAGGATGGGCCTAAGCCAAGAATCGCAGGTACGAGTGGCAAGTAAGTATGTGGGGAGATATTGAAAAGCGCCAGCCGGAGCCCAAGGAGTATTAAAATGGCAAATTTGCGACCAGGACTACGGCCAGGACATTTATGGCCGACAGACGACGGCGACGACAAGGACATAAAAAGGGGGGCGGCGACGCCTGCGTGATAAGCGCATAAATCAGTCAACGAAGCTATAACTTAACCAGCAAGGCCAAAGGCCAAAGGCCAAGACCGAAGCCTTAAGGTCCTGCAAGAATATTTTTAATATATTTTAGTCTATGGAAAGAGTGGTGAAAGTTAATTAGGATTTAAAAAGAAAGCAGAACATCTATGACTCTTTAATAAGAAGTTTTCTCTGTGATTCCTATACCATCAAATCAGGATTTCTTATCCTGAAGAATTATATAACTAAAACGCCAGCGGAATGCCTTATACCAGCTGCGAAGGACCAAGGACAACCCTGAGGCTCATTGCTTATGCTCGAACACGAAGCAAATTCAAATTACAAATTATGTTTTCGTCATTGACCCAAGAGCTTTACGAGGAGTTACGCCTCCGTCTCCGCCTCCATTCTGGCCTGCATCCCCCGGTAAGCCAATGGTCAATGTCCGCGCGCGGTGTCAACTATTTAGTTTCCGGTTTTAACTTGCGCCATAAACCGGGGCGTTATGTGTCCGCTTTTATGGCTTCTAGCGGCGTCCCGGCTTCATTGTTTCTTAATAATCCTGGCGAGCGTCTTCGGAGTGCACACGTTCTCGCATTAAGGATGTTTATGGGTCCAGACACTGTTTCTATAGGGAGAAACCCCCACCAACCATCCTGATGGTGTGTTTCCTCCTCCTCCCAGCTCCTTCCTAGCTGCATGCCACCACACACATACTTCCGGCTGCGCTGCAGTCATAAATGCGCTTAATTGGCAATTTTTGTGTAAGCATGTTGAAATTTTTATACCCCTGCCCGGGGACTCCACCACCGAAAGTTGCAGTCATAAATAGGAAATATGCTCCGTGTTTCCGTGAAGTGCCAGTGGAGCTTCCCCGCTCTTTTATGGGTCATGCATGAATTTGCTGGGATTTATATGCCGGCTACATGACCTGGATTCTTATGGCCCCGCCAACCGGAACCATTCCGTTGGCTAATCAAAAGATATTTCGGCAGTCGCCATAAATGAATTTCGGCTCGACCGCAAATGGACATTATCATTTTTATGCCTTGCCACAAATTTATATAACATTTTATTCACACAGGTTTTTGTGAACATAAGAAGAAGTAACCCTAGGAAAGGTGGGTTTTGGGAGAGGCAATTAAGGGTTCTGGGAGTTTGAGGAACTCCAACAAAGTAAGGGAAGGGCATATTTTTCATAGCTCCTAAGAAATATGGACAAGAGTGTAATTAAGTCATTAATTTGATGATAGATGAAGAACTTGAACAAAACTATGATTAAAGGGTTTTCAAAATAGAGTCTTAAATTACGGAGATACAAAGTTAAAACTACGCAGCCGCTCTAAGAAGATGAGGAGAATATCTATTCATTTTAAACAAAACCTATACAATATTTGGTCCACTCATTCTTCTAATGGGAAAATGAAACGTTTTACCAAAAAAACTTTACATTTTAGAACGCTTTCTAACAATTTCTAAGAGGCTCCAGCGTAGATTATTTCCTAATTTCATACAATTTGATTACAATTCGTTTTCTACTCACTATCACCATTATTTTTAAGGTTTCTATATGTACTAAATCGTAAAAATTCCACATACTTCATAGCTATTTTTAATTTTTATTCCATAAAATCATTCTGCTGAGACTGAACCTTATCAGCTCCCTAGGAAATTTAAAAAAGTGCTGGCTTTCAACAGGTTCCCCAGGCCTGCGATTATTGATTGTTGACTTTAGCTGCGAATAAATCAAACCTCTCATTCCCTTGACTCCTTCACCCCTTTCCTTTTTTTTGCGCTATCCAAAGGAAAGGACTCTCGGTTCATTGAGGATTCGTAGGCTGCAAATTGAAGCTGTCCCCGGCTGTTCGTGTGTCCCCCTCGTGCCCCGAGTGGTTAAGGCACGCACCAAGTTAAGTCCGTGCACCGAGTTCCCCGTCGCCGACTGGTGGATTCTATTAAAATTGCCTGTCATTGCCGTTGCCGGCATCGTTATTGTCCGCTATACGGATCCAATGGGATCCTTGGGCTTCTGGAGGCAAGCCCCATACTCCTTTCGGGATGTGGCAGACATGCTTAGTCCCTTGGACGACGACGACGACGATGGCGACGTTGTCTTCTGGCAGGACCATTATTCTTCAACAACGTGCATTATATTATCCTTTGGCTGAAGGCATTTGTATGCTGGTCCCGGGCGCGAATTGCATTTGGGATCGGGTGGTGCTTTCGGCTGGTGTCCTGGACGGTTTCCGGGCTTCCGGCACCCAACTCCTCCCTTTTCAGCCTTTCAGCTGTCGTCAGTGCAATTTGTATTGCCGCCCGTCGGTGGCGTCTGTAACTTGTTTTTTATTGGTTTTCTCGTTTTAAATTTCAATTTGGAGTCTCGTGTAAGCAAGATGTATGTACAACAAGGCCGCCTGGTCGGGAGGAAGCCCGGAATTTGGTGCTGCCGAGCGCATATGTTGACACTGTCAGGTGCGCCGGCAACGATGGGCGATTTATTTGCGTCAACCGGGGGGCAGCTTGACGCTTTCAAGGTGCTGTTCCGACTGCTAACTGAACTGTCACTCACTGCTCTTGGCTTTCTACATTCTTTCAATTACACGGAGAGAAAAGTGGTAACAAAATAAGCTGAAATCTAAGCCTCTGCTTAAGTTTAGTGTGCAGTTTCCCTGGAGTTTTCTTTCCTCCATTTTTTATATAAAAACTATTGCTCTCTTGATAACCAAACAATCATATATTTCTCTTCATTTTTCCAAGGTTATTATGTCATTTGGGGGTTACGTTGCTGGGCCCCGCATTTTACACCGCATTTAACCCAAAAAACATGCCACTTAACAGAGGGCATTTATCAATTTGTAAGTGTGAGTGTGAGTGTGCTTTTCCCACCCCCGTAACCCCACGTGATTTCCCGCCCCCCCGCATTATCTGGCATCAAGGAGAGCAACCTCATCCTTGAACCCTCCCTCAACCCATGACGCTGCACTCTCTGGGCGATTATCGAGCGCTTCCGTTTCCGTTCGCTCGTTGTGCGGCTTTGGGGCATGCCCCGAAAATTACATGCCTTTGTTTTTTATCTAATGCCATGCGGCATTATGCCTAACCCGGGGTCTTAAGGGTCTCGTTCTCCCATTCCTGCCATGCTGGAACGTGTCCTGGAACTCTCGCAGCATTCAGATGCGCAATTCGATCTTTTATCAGTTGTCATCGTCGGCAAATTCACACATTCGCATGGGCATTTGTCGCTCTGCTTGATTTGTGCCACCGTAACAGGCACAGTGGTATAGGATAACCACATTTTAAGGCAAAAATATAAAGATTTTGGTATATATTTTATATAGTTAAAAGAAAAGTTAAGGGAGAGTAGACATTTAGTGCAGGTCTCCTGCTTTACAATTTAAACTAAAAAACTAAAAACTAAAGTTAAAAAACATTAAATAAAATTTCTTAGTTTAGCTTAGACATTTCTCTGCCTCTTACTTGTTTGTCAAACTTAAAAACTGATTAGCAATTATGCCAAAAATGCGTCTATCTCAAAGTCAGAGCTATCAGCGCGTAGGTCACACGTGGTCATTCCTATCACCAACCAATTCCCAGTCACAGCTTTAAATTTGGCTGTGCTTCAAGCTTTTTCCTCAGTTACTCGATCAAGATGAAGGGAATTACTCGTGCTATCTGCCTTCTGTTGCTACTCGGCATTGCGACAGCCTCAAAACCTAGTGCCGATGCGTTGGCCATCAACCAAATACGTCAACATAAGAACGACTCAGCCAATCCCTGCGAGGATTTCCCAACGTTCGCCAACGGAAAGTTCGCCGATATTCACACAAAGAATGGAATCTACAATTTTAATGGTTTGGTCAAACAGAAATTCAATGAAAGAATGAAAATAATCTTTGAACGACTCAAATATAGAGTACTAATTGACCCCTCCAGTGTGGAGGAGAAGGTGTGGCAATTGTACAATACTTGCATCACCGCTCCGATGTTCACGCACTCCTGGAAGCACTACATTGGACTGGTGCCACCCGGTAGGGATCTCACCTGGCCACATCTTACGCCCAGCGGCAGGCAGTGGCCCGAGGAGAACTTCAAGTGGCTGCAGACTCTGGCTCGACTTCGCATTTTTGGTCTAAACAAAGTGCTAATCGAGATGAAAGTACAGCCGGGCAGAGACAAGTTCAAGGTGATCATTGGAAAGCAGAAGATCGACACAATTGAGGATAAAGCGGAAACCAAGCTCCTTCTCCTCAAAAACGGTGTGTCTAAGAAGAAAGCTGGAATTTTGGCCCGCGACATAGGAGAACTCGAGAGAGAAATAAAAGATTTGGGCAAGCTTAAAGGTCACCCAACAGAGTTGAGCCTGGAAGAGTTCGAGAACAGGACGAAGTTAGAACTGGGCAATTACCTCGACACAGCTTTCGGCAGCTCCTTTGAACCCAGTTTCGTGGTGGAGACCTCTGAATTACCCTACCTCGAGGGTCTGCAGGATCTGTTGGACACATTCCGAAACGAAACCGTAGCCAGTTACCTGATGATCGGCTTTGTTCGGTATCTGAGGGACATGGATGGCAGTGGTGAAGAGGGTGATCCGGCCAAGTGTGCCGCCGCAGTGGCCCTTCACATGGATACAGCCAGCGAGTTTCTTTACAAGGACTTCTACCTTAGGCTGGGAAAGTTTAAGCGGTATAATGACGAGGTCCAACGATTGTACAAACTCATCGCCAATCCCTTCCTGGACCGAGTGCAGGGCAACCGCTTGAACCTAACCGCCGATGAAGTGCAGTTTCTCAGCGAGAAGATCAACTCCATGACCGTGACTGTGGGTAAGCTGCCGCAGGTGGAGAACCAGCGAAGCTTTGTCAACGACTTCTACTGGAACCTCAATCTGGAATACCCTCCGATGGACTTTGCTGTGCTGCACTTGAAGGTCCTGGAGCATCGCAGTCGTAAGGTCTTGGAGCAACTGGATGGACCGATGCCCAAGGGCAGGGAATTTTTTGTGCTCTCCAACGATGACTATGCCAGTGTTGATCCGCAACTGTTGGAGTTCAAGAACGACGTGGTTTTGCCAATTTACATCCTGCAGGAGCCATTCTTTACGCCCGAACTTCACGATGTCTACAAGGTGAGTCTGCTGGGCTTCTTACTGACCCGCCAAATCCTGCGGAACGAGGGAGTCAAGGCAGGATATCAGGATTATCAGGATGATGCCAGCATCTGCCTCAATGGAACAAGCTCTGCCTCGATTCAGGATCGTTTGCGCGATGTGAAGGCCCTGAGAACTGTCTACAATAATTACTTTGGAGCTGACAGCCAGTTCAGGCAAGAGAACCTGATCCTCACCAAGTTGATTCTTAAGCAAATGTTCTTGCAAAACTTTGCTCAGGTTTTTGCCGGCGATGGAGAGCTGCGTCTGAGTGAGGCAGTAAAAAATCTTGAGTCCTTTAGCGAGGTCTTCAACTGCCCAGCAAAGCAGTGTCTGAATCCCCCAGACAACATTAGGTTGTGGTTTTAAAAAGCAAAGAAAGAAATTATAATTTTCCTTAAGTTTTTAAATCCTATAAAGAATCCAAGAATCTAAGCTGTACATTCAAGTAATAAATTGCATTATCCTTGTACATTTGTTTGTTTACTTTCGCCCCACTGTTCCTCCCCAACTCCTGGCCGGAGAAGCACATTGTTTCACGTGCCATTTCGCAGCTGGAAATTTGAACTTTTTCAAGCACCCGAAGCAAAAGAACTAAACGAATTCGCAAATCCAGAGGCGAGGCGGCGGCAAATGTCGGACGGATGGATGAAGATGTGTGCTGGCTGCGTGCCTAAGTGTTGTGTTGCATTTACATGGCTAGGATAAACCCCTGGCAGAAATCGGGAGGCGCAGATACTGGATAAATGTCTAAGGGGTTGGGTGTCGCTGCCCTGCAGTACCGGTCTCCGCACACACAGCACTCACAGTCACAGGACCAATGGAGCAGCAGCAGGATCTGGGCTCGTGTGTGTGTGGGGGGCATATTAAGCAAAAATTAGCAACAGTTGTGGCCCCAACGCGTTGCCCCCCACTTGCCCCGAATATGTCAAGTTAATTTAATGTAGCATGAAAAGGGAGGATGGACCATATCTCT
>VNJV01011764.1:0-11109 GCA_008042635.1 Drosophila nikananu
AGGGCTGCTATATATATTTCTGGCCTAGGCAACACTAAGTGTTGCCAGGTCCAATCTGACATTTTCATTGGAAAGTTTGACATTTTTTAGCAGAACATCCCTCAGAACGTTTTGTCATTTAATCGCGAATTGCACTGTGTGTCATTTTTTAAGTCATGGAAAAATAGCCAATGTACACTATGTTCCCGTGATAGTACACAAAAAAGAAGATATACGTGTCTTTGCGTTTTTCACCTACACGTGCAACTTTTTTTTTATCGTGTCGACAAGTTTTTCGCCAAAATTCAACAACTTTTCGAGCAGAAATTTTTCAAAGCAAAAAAGAACCGAAAAACGGTTTTTTAACAATAAATCAACATTTTGAGGGTGTTAGAAAAATTTCAAACATGGTTTTTTGCTATACTCGACCAGATACACAACATCTATTAGGTCACTTCAAAATTTCATTCACTTTGGTCAATTTTGTAACACTGTGTTATTCCTGAAAAAAACTTTGTGTTTTTTAAAAATAAAAAAAAATGTTAAAAATTGAGCGACAATTTTATTTTTTCACGAATAATAAATGGAAAATTATGGCATAAAAAAAAATTTTGATTTTCCAAAGTTGCCCTGCTAACTTGGTGGATATCAACATTTTTCTTGTAATTTTTTAGCATTTTTGCGATTTTGACCTTAAAGATGAACTTTTTGTCCATTTATTTTTTATATATTTTGTTAGCCGTGACAAGAGCTACAACTTTGCTTCAGAAAGAAATTCAAAATTCTCAACGGTTTTCCAAATATGAGCTTGATAAAATGATACTTTTTTCGAAATAATCTAATTTTGGCCTAAAACTTGTCAAAACGATAAAAAAAAGTGGCAAGTGTAGTTGAAAAACGCAAAGACACGTATATCTTCTTCCTTCAGATAGAGGCATTCCTATGCATTTCTCCCAGCAGCATATATTCGATATTGCATGACCACCTGGCCGTAAAAAAGGTTTGGTCTCGTTGGGTCCCGCTCAACTTGACCATCGCCCAAAAAAAGGCTCGTGTGGATTGGTGAAAAGAATTGCAGAAAAAATACGATCGCGGTGCTTCAAAAGACGTTTATTAGATCGTCACAGGTGACGAATCATGGATCTATGCGTATGAGCCCGAAACAAAACAGCAATTCCAAGACGAGCCAAATCCAACGAAAGTTGTTCGTGGAAGAAGCACTTCGAAGCAAATGGTCGCCTGTTTCTTCGGCAAAACTGGTCATGTTGCGACAGTTCCGCTTGAGCAAGGTTGAACGGTCAATTCTGATCGGTACACCACCAATTGTTTGCCTGAAGTCTTCGAAGAAATTCGAAAAACGAACAAAAAAAGGCGAATCATTTTGCACCATGACAATGCGAGCTCTCACACATCGGCTCAAACTAGCGCCGGCCAAAACGTGGAATTGATGGGTCATCCGCCGTACAGCCCTGATTTGGCACCCAATGACTTCTTTTTATTCCCACACATCAAGAAAATAATTTTCGTCGCCAGAAGATGCTGTTGAAGCATTCAAAAACCATGTTTTGGAGGTGTCTCAATCGGAGTGGAAAAAGTGCTTCGAAAATTGGTTTGAGCGCATGAAAAAGTGTTTAAATCTTGATGCAGAATATTTTGAAAAGCAATAAAATGTATTTTCGTTTATAAATATTAGTATTTTCATTATTAGGCCAGAAATATATATAGTGGCCCTCGTATAGGCATATTAAGAGCAAACAAACGAAAAGTATTCGTCAAAATTTTTTAAAAATTGAAAACTGCCTCAAAAACATTAGTTTTCGAGTATAAAATCTACTATTTATCACACCATTGTAACGTTCGGTCGTGCCACGGGTAGTCAGGCACGGCCTGCGTCGTCCAGGAAATTTATTTGTTTCAGGACAGTGGTGCTTTTAAGGAATCCCCGACCCGAGTCCCAGTGATAACGCACAAGTTTCAACCTTAATTAGGCTAATACAGAGATGATTTATTCTAATTGCTACACGGAATGATATGGTAGGGAATGGTATGGTTGCGGGGCTTTTTTTGGTACGGTCGGTGTGGGGCTTCTCGCGTCTGGATCCTCCGGCTGTAAACGGGTCCCTCGCGTCCGGTGCGTTGGATGTAGTGCAATGCCTGGGAATACGTGAAAGCGCTGGGCGGACCCTGAAGTCAGCGATTACGGGAAGTAGTGGTAGGTAACGGACCATTAAGTCAGCGATGGGGGTTGTTGTTATGGTTGTTATGGTTATCGGACCCGAAAGTCAGCGGGGAGAATGGTTGTTAGTGTTGGAACCTGGAGTCAGCAGAGAGAACTGTTGTTGGACCCTGAAGTCAACCGAGAGAATTGTTATTGGACCCTGAAGTCAACCGAGAGAATTGTTGTCGGACCCTGAAGGTCAGCCAAGGCAAGAGGAATGAACACTTACTATCCTGGTTGGCTATATTTACCACTGGGAGATCCTGCTGTAGAGCTGGCTGGTCGCTGTTGGTTGATGACTTTCATCATCCGATCGCTGCCGACCACTGACTGAGTTCCCGGAGGCCACGCGCCCGCTTTAATAGGGATTGGCTGGGTTTATCAATTTGGCTTGGACTATCGATTAGCCCGACTTAGTGTGGCCGGGTTTCTGGTTTAGTGTAGCCCGTGGCTCGTTTGGGAACGCGCGCGTGCCTTGCTCGAATTTGAACTGGTGATGGCTATAATGATTAGTGGTATTTATTATTTATTCTTATTTATTATTTATAATTTATTATTTATTATTTGTGAGCGGCCCGCGTCTCACCATATAGTACGACCATTTCATAGAAAGTTACTAAAATTACCTTTCATATTCATATTCATTCTTAAAAATTCAAACTGCCCTGGACGTTGATGCACTTAGGTCAGTACATTCAAGTGGCCCGTTTGACACCTAGCACGAGCCTGTTCGTTTTAGGTGTTAGTGGGCGCGAAATGTGAAAATATAGGATAGGTATACAAGGAAGTGACTACTGGCGTGCTGCCAGATTGTTTGCCTGCATGCGGTTTTTAGTTTGGGAAGGCTATCTACTTTTGACGTTATTATGTACAAATCGTTATAATTTGCACATAAGACTCTAAAGGGTTCATGCAATTCAAAGGGTGTCCTACAGTGGCGCAAAACTATGGGAATATAGGATCTAGTATTTCTACTCGGTACGTGAAAATTTAGCTGACCCAACAAGTCAGCACTTTCCACGTCACCGTGGATAAGGTTAAAAATGAAGGTGACGCCAAGCATGGTTCTACGGTTAGCTAAAGAAGGTAAGTTTATTAGAAGGAGTCTACTAGAGTAAGAGGGGAACCTCTGTTTTGGATCCCAGTTTAAACCGCGTAAAGCGAAAAGTAAAAAGTTATTCTGAACTGACTCAATGCGTTTACTGTGGACCCCATACTGAGGGCTCCAAACGCAAGATCCATATTCTAAGATAGGACGAACTGAAGAAATATATATGGCTTTTGTAAAATAGGGGTCATTGAATTGTTTCGACCACCGTTTAATGAAACTAAGCACACCTCTGGCTTTATTCACCATGCACGAAACATGATCAATAAAGTCAAGTTTAGGATCCAGGCGGACACCCAAATCATCGACTATAGCGATTCTTTCCAAAGAGCAGCAATTCAGCGTGTAAGTCGCAAGCTTGGGACCGACACGGGAGAATGTCATTAGCTTGCATTTAGAGTCGTTTAGGTTTAATAAGTTTAAGCGGCACCATGTTTGAAAATTATTAAGATCTGTCTGTAAATCAGATTGGCAGGAAGCGTCCTTATATTGCACGCAAAGTTTGACATCGTCCGCGTACATAAGTACTCTGGAGTTGATCAGAACTTTGGGCAGGTCGTTAATAAATAATGTAAACAACAGGGGACCCAAATGGCTCCCTTGCGGGATCCCAGAAGTAACCCTTAAAGAGGACCTTTTTCTGCCATTCAGATAACTTGAGATCCCACTAAGAAGATCAACCGGAAATCCCATTAGATCGAGTTTCCGAAATAGGAGAGAATGGTTAACAGAGTCAAATGCTTTACTGAAATCATTATAGATTTATGGAAGCTCTTAACTATGAAGGAAGTGAGCTCCAAAAGATTGGTTGTCGTTGATCTTTGCTTTAAAAATCCATGCTGACATTGGAGAAATAGTTGATCTGCATAAGTGCTGCAACTGATGAGTTATGATTTTCTCGAAAAGTTTTGGAATGGCCGACAACTTAGAGAGAGATTCCTCTATAGTTGCTGGCATCCGATTTGCTACCTTTTTTGTGGAGAGGAATTACAAATGATTCCTTCCAAATAAGGGGAAAGTGGGAGGTTTCTAAAGACAAGGTAAACAATTTCAGAAGGGGATTGCACAGGGCGTCGGCACAATACCTTATAAACGGCGAATAAAGGAAGATCTAAAAGAATAGAGCTTTCGTCTAAAGTAGGACTGAAAATAAAGTTCGATAAGAATAAGTCTGATTAAAGACAGTGGAAGTTGTTTTACGATCGTTTTTTACGGTTGTATTTTCAAACGAAGGCGAGGAAGGATGCGTAATTGGCTTACGTTTAGTGTTAACAAATTTATAAAACGGTTTTGGGTCCTGAGAGTTCTGGACCCTACAACGAGTCAAATAAATATTGTAACACTGCTCGTTCACACGCAAATCTTGACCGAGCCGATAAATATAGGGCAGAGTTAGAACCGAAATGTTTATATTTAGTATACAGCCTAGGTTTTTTATTTTTAAGATGGCTCAACTCTTTAGTAAACCAAGGAGGCTTGTATAAATCGGACCAATTAAAATCTGATATAAAGTTATTCAGCCGTTCAAAGTCCGTCTTGCGAAAACAAAGAACTTTTTCGGCTGGACAGTGAGATATATTCAGTAAGTCAGTCCCGATGTCGAGAGTCACATCGAAAGTAGGATGATAGGGATCTTCGGGAAGCGTCAAAGGCGTCACCCTTGCTAAACTGACTCTTCCCGGATCTGAGACAAACCAGAGATCATGCAAGCGCTCTAGGGAATTTCGTACATGGTTGACTTGAAATTGGTAGAGCATATTGTTTCAAAGAGTTCATTAGGGATATTTATTTTGAAAGATGAAATATCCCTAGCAAAGGAAAATTTAAATTTTTTCACCTTTATTTTTATTTTTTGGCACTAGTTTTGTCTTGAATATAGGCGATGACATCTTCAGATGTCTGAGCAGGGGAGAGCAGCGAAACAAATATATGTTTCGTAGGTGGTATAGCTATGAGGGCTTTCGTCGATGCAGACTGCTAACTGCATTGCCAATATCGGCCGGTAGTCCGGGCCTGATACCCTGAGCAGGTGAATTGACTGGGCTCAGTCCCCCAGGGGACTGAGGACCCGGATATCACCGGGGGAACCTTCACTCCCGCAACACATTCGGGTACCGAATCTTTTTTACCACTCGATCTCAGAACTCTTTGACTTGATTCTGAGGTCGAGGGTTGTGTCGAGAGAGGCTGCTGTTGGGAGTCCGCCGCTGGTTGTTCAGGTCCGCCTAGATGCTGCAGACCAGTTGCTGTTTTTTTGCGCCTAGGAGACTCATTTAATAGCTTGAGGCTATTAAATTGAGTATCCAGCGCCAATAACATATATCGAGAGTTTTACGAAAACTCAATAATATTTCCTTAAAACCGTCCTTGGTGTGCAGCATAAAATACTTAATTTCTCTTTCAACCTCACGACAAGCCTCACAGCAGTAACGCAACCCGATGTTTTTTCTTATATCGTCTACCGCCCGTTTTCTGTAATCAACGCATAATCTTAGATCTCCTGTTTTCTTTTTCACTAACATTATCACTCGGTTTATTGATTCCGTTTTCTAAATATTCAGTATATTCTAACCTTCTAGTAAAACAACTAAACGGTTTCGAGTCTTCTAATCCTATTTGTATCTCACACTGAATCTCCGGTTCCTTTGGTCTTTCTTTATTAACATAACAATTTTCTACCAACTCAATGAATTGACATCTCACACTATGATCCACCTGATCACCTATTTTGTATACAATTGAGTCATCTATTACATTAATATCAAACATTTCCCTCTCCACTGTGCTTATTTCAAAATTTACAGATTTTCCTAATTATACCATGTACCGTAGGTACAAGGGTATATTCATTTTGTGCAAGTGTATGTAACAGGCAGAAGGAAGCATTCCGACCACATAAAGTATATATATTCTTGATCAGCATCAACAGCCAAGTCGATATAGCCATGTCTGTCTGTCCGTCTGTATGAACGCCTAGATCTCAGCAACTATAAGAGCTAGAGCCACCTCGGCCAGCCAAACTCGGTATGTAGGTCGGAATGTTTTGCACGCAGATCAAGTTTGTTTCAGATTTAAAAATTTCCTACCCATAGATTTTTTTTTTTGTGCATAGGCATACATATGTAGAACATGTATCAATACCGAAAATCTGGTAAAGATCGGGTGAAAAACACAAAAGTTATTTACTTATAGTTGTGTTATCTATTTGACAGCTAGCAACAGGAGCAAAAAACAACAACAAAACTGATGAGCGCAAGAAACTAACTCCCGTGCGCAAAAAAGAGAGAGGGGTTATCTCTATCTCTGTCTTGCACACGCAAGTGCATGAGATGGTGGTGGTTTTGCAAAGAGCGAGTTTGTTTACATTTCTCTAATAGGCAAAAGTCGCGATAATCAAAAGCGGCGATATATTTTGGTACAGGGTATATAACAGTCGTTCGTGAACGACTTGTTTTTTCTAACCTTGTCAATAATTATTTTACTTTCACTACTACCTTGACTAACACTATCGCTAACCGTTTCATTATTATCGTACATATATGTTTCCTCTAACATTTTATCAATTTTATTGTTACTCCGACCTTCAATTTTATCCACTGTAATCATTTTCAAGGTATCCAGATTCAAGTTTAAATTGCACGCTTCCATAAAATCTCTTCCCAACACTACATCATGACTCATAGATTCGTTTGCAAATTAAATCAAAGTGTATTTTATTAAAATTTTTTATAACTTAACACAATATTTTTCCATTGTTTTTAAAGAACTATTATTTAATCCATGAAATGAACTTAAAACTGGTAACTCAATAACATCCTTTACTAATTTTTATGAAAGAAATTGGGCTTCCCTTGTCTATGAGGCATGCTGTAATAAATTTTGTCTTAAAATAGTTCATAAAATTAATCTCAAAATATCTTACATAATTGTTATCATCCCCATTCTTGTTCTTCTGGCACTGTGCTACAAAGTGCCCCTTCTCACCACAGGCATAACCCGATCCTTTGTCACGCGTGGGCTTTCTATACGCTTTGGCCCAGTATCCCTTCGAATTGCAATTGTAACAACGGAAATTGCGTTGCTACTCTTCTCCACCGACGCCGCCTTCTTGTCTGCTTCATAGATCCTTGGTAGCTTCACTGATTTGGAATGCCTTCAACGAGGAGCGCCAACAATTCTTCCTCGTCCATATTTATTCCCTGCGCAAGCATCACCTTATCGTCTGCGTACGTAACAAAACTTTCGCCCGCTTTCCATTTTCGGTCCTCAAATTTCCTCTCGCCAAACATCGAGATCAGCTCAGCCGCCAACTGCTCCGTTGGTAGTACTACGCGCTCCGGATCTGCATGCAGCCACGTGCACGCTTTTATTTTGCTGACCATCAACATCTTCATGTATGGTTCATTTACTCCATAAATTCTGGCTATATTCCTTACTTGTGAGATCCATTTGCGAGCACATGTATCTCCCGTAAATTCATTTACTACATCGGTTGCCATGCGCAATAATAACTCAATATTTTGCTCAGCTCGTCCCACTGTATTTCGTTTTTCCTCATTTCCTCCAGCTTCGTCCTTTCTTTTGCCAACTGTAATGCCTCGCCCCTCTCTGTCGTCGTCTTCGCTATTCTGCTCGTCTCCGTCTTTGTTGTCTTCTTCGCCGCCGTCTTTGTCGCCATCCTCGTCTACATCTTCGTCGCCGGCTTCGCTTTTGCAAACTTCGTTTTCGTCTCTATTCCCTTTGCCGCCGTTGTTGTTGCGAGCGCCGTCTGCACCTTTGTTGTTGTGCGTGCCGTTATTCTCATCGCCATCTTCGTTGCTATCTCCAGCTTCGCTGCCACTTTCGTCGACTTTGTACTTTTCCGTTATTTATTTTGCCTTTTAGAAGCTTATTACCGCTGCTTTGGTCAGAATTTTATTCCTCGACTTTTAATAATAATTTATTCTGGTTTTCGTTTGTTAATTTATTCAACCGCAAAATCAACTCTCTCTTTGTTCCCGTGGTTGGTTCATTTAACTCGCTCAACCACCCTTTTAATTGCGCCGTCGCACAGTGGCGCCTTAGATACTTTTGGGTTGCAAAAATCATAACTCTTGAACCAGTTGAGATATTTTCATAATTTTTTTTTAAAAGAAAGGTAATTTTAATACCTTTCGATTAAGTGGTAAAATTATATGGTGTTTTTTGTGGCAGTTTTCTTAATTTTTTCCAATTTTGAAATATATTTTTCGTTTTGTTTTTTCTAAAGTGTGCATATTTAATGTTTTAAAAATAAAATAAATATATATTTTAAAGAAAAAAAAAATTTTTTTTAATAATTCAAATTTGTTCCTTTTTGACAAATTTTTAATCATTTATGCAGTTTTTATTCAAAATAATCATTCATTTAATCATTCAATCATTTAATATTTTTGAAGAATATTTAATCATTATACATTCATTTCAAGTCATTAAAAGACCTTACAAAGTCAGGAATTAAAAAACAAGCCGCCAATACAGGAAAAAATTAATGCCCGCCGCGGCTTGTGGCAGAATTTGCTCGAAACCGCGCGTTTTTTACGCTGAGTTGAAAGTATCTTTTGCTTTGGAAATTCGGGGTGGCAGATTGGGGCAGCCGATCTCTTTCGAATATGATAAAGAACATATTCAAGAACAACACCTCATACGCCAAACCTATAATAAAGCGTAATAACATTTTTGACATTCCATCAAAGTTGAAAAATAGGTGAACAATTAGTAGTTTGGTAAAACAATTATGCCTGCACGTGCAACAAATATTATAATTTAATTCTACCTTGGTTTTACCGGGATTTGATGACCCTTTCGATAGGGACCATAACCATGCCGGTCGGTTACATATTTTACCTAAAAATCAACCGCCAAGTCTGAATTCTCCTAAAAAACTATAATACTGAACCGATTTGAATAATTTTTTGGATTCAACCCTTTTGAACTATTACCTGTCGAATGCAATCACGATCCGTTGTCATCAAAAATGTTTTTTTTTGCAACGTATCCGTATCTTGCGGGGTATTATAATTTTAGTCAGAAGTTTGCAACTCAGTGAAGGAGACATTTCCGACCCTATAAAGTATAAATATTCTTGATCAGCATCAACAGCCGAGTCGATCTAGCCATCTCTGTCCGTCTGTCTGTCTGTCCGTCTGTTTGTCCGTCCGTTTCTACGCAAACTAGTTCCTCAGTTTTAAAGCTATCAGAATAAAACTTTGCAGATAGTCTTCTATATGCTCTCACTGCTATATATGTCGGAACGGGCCAGATCGGACGACTATATCATATAGATCGGTAAATTTTAATGAAAAAAATTATAACTTAGCCAATTTTTACGATATCTGAATAAAATTTGAGATATGGTTATTTTGTATTGTTCTATAATTTCGGTTTTAATTTGATCAAAATCGGACAACTATATCATAAAGCTATCATAGGACCGATCAGAAAGATTTAAGAAAAAAAAATAACTAAGCCAATTTTCCAGATATTTTCATAAAATTTGAGACCTAGATATTTTGTATTATTCCAGAATTTCGGTTTTAATTTAATTCAAATCGGACCACTATATCATATAGCAGCCATGGGAATATACATATATATAAATTCATTTAGTTCGTTCGCAATATTTTTCGCTCCCAACATTTCTCGTTCGCAACATTTTTCTTGGCAACATTTATCTTATGTCAGTTACCGACAAAACGAAAAAGGCAGAACATTTCTTCTTCTTCTACTTACTGCAAGGGTATTTAAACTTCGGCATGCCAAAGTTAGCTTCCTTTCTGGTTTTTTTTTTTTGTAATTTCTTGTCTTTTTGTTTTTAACCTGATATGTTTTTAATGTTTGTATTTTTCTTTCGTGATCGTCCCACTTCTGATATTGTAGGGGTATAATATATATATCCCTTCCTTAGTGAAACACAAACGCACAAATTAGTCTCTTATTATTTTCTTTATTCGTACTTTGGTGAATTCATATAATTCATCAAATTGTCAGCTGCAAGGGTATACAGACTTCGGCGTGCCAAGTTTGCTTCCTTTCCTGTTATTTATATATGCATATGTTTACGGTCGGACAACCTTAAGCCGATTTAAAATTCTGCGTGTGTTAACATCAAAATAAAATGTTGCCAAATATTTCAATCTTACTAAATACTATGAATATTTTTATTCTTTCAGGTGGCGGCCTTCTTATTGGATCTGCGGTGTCTCTATTATTTTTTAAGCGACGTGCGTGGCCTGCATGGCTTGGCGTTGGTTTTGGAATCGGTGTTGCGTACAGGACTTGTGAGAAGGATATTAATGTTTTGAAGTAATGAAAATAAAAAACTAACAAACATTTAATGTTGCAATAAAAAGGGTTTGTTTAACAATTAAACATTTTAATGGGTGGTATGTGAAAAACCCGTGTTCCTATGAACGCTTCTTTTCTCAGAGAATATATCTGGACGTTGATGCACTAAGGTCACTAAGCACATAGGACTCTAAAGGGTTCATGCAATTCAAAGGGTGTCCTACAGTGGCGCAAAACTAAGGGAATATAGGATCTAGTATTTCTACTCGGTACGTGAAAATTTAGCTGACCCAACAAGTCAGCACTTTCCACGTCACCGTGGATAAGGTTAAAAATGAAGGTGACGCCAAGCATGGTTCTAGGGTTAGCTAAAGAAGGTAAGTTTATTAGAAGGAGTCTACTAGAGTAAGAGGGTAACCTCTGTTTTGGATCCCAGTTCAAACCGCGTAAAGCGAAAAGTAAAAAGTTATTCTGAACTGACTCAATGCGTTTACTGTGG
>VNJV01011766.1:0-17997 GCA_008042635.1 Drosophila nikananu
TTGAAACTGAATAAAAATTCTGATTTAGTTGTGTTCGAAACTCATCGGAAGAGCAGAAAGCGGCGCAGACGCGACAGTGCTGCGGCAGAGCCGTGGGGCAGAGCCAGTGGCAGCGGCAGCGACAGCTAAGCATCTCTCTCTTCCTAAATTGTTGGATTGCTGCACTAAGAGAAATAGTAGGGTTAGTTTATATCCATTAGGAAGTTCCCTTTATCCATTAATATTTAAATGGAATTTTGGGAGTTGATTTCCCTTTTTTGTATAATTTATGAAGTAAAATATAAGTATATATTATAACATTTTATGCCATATATTAAATTAATTAAACATCTCTCTCTTCCTAAAGTGTTGGATTGTTGTGTTGGATTTAAAATATAAATATGTATATTTTATAAAACTTTATTCCGTTACTAATAATTTATCAAACATCATATTTTTATATTTATACGATTTTAGACTAATTATATTTATGATAATTTTAATGATCAAGATAAAACATTAAGCTTAAAACATGTAAATTCCCCCTAGCCTATTCACCTTACAATTCACAAGTACTTATTCGGTGACTTGTTTTATTTAACCCCAAATCTGATTATCAACAGAAAGTTATAAAGAAACATGATGCCTAAAATTGCACTTATAAATAACTAATCAAAAATGAGTACTCAACTATTATTAGAACTTGTATCCTATTTAATAATACAAAATTAAACAATAAAATTAATAAGATTATACCAAGTGATTAGCCATAACTTCACAAATTTAGATCCCTTTCTTTTGTCCAAGTGTAATATAGTTGTTGTTTATTTAGATGGCAGCTCAGGTGGGCCATAGCCAGGCGTGAGGTGTTTAGGGCGCGGGTGTGAGGTGCTGCTGGGAGGCGCTGGAGCTTGGCTCTGCAGAGATCGTCATCATCATTATCATCATTAGCAGTGCCCACGCTGCGCCCACTTGAGACAGCGGCGGGGGAGTTAAAGTGGTAAGGAGGAGGGAGGAGGGAGGGCTTCCCAGGAGCGAAAAGAGCTACTTGGGAGGTTCGTCCGAATTTCCCTGATAGCTGGCAATGACTCTCAAAAATTGTTTGAAACGAAATTGTAACAGGAAAATTACATTAGGAAAAAGGGAATACCCTTTCTTTAATTTAAAAAAAAAATTAAGAATTAAAGTAAACTTAACAAGTGCAACTTTCATATAAATGTATAACATTCATTAACAAGAGCAACCATTATTTGTTTGCCTTTTCTATAAAGATATTAAAAAGTTTATGGTTCATAAAAAGTTGCGCATTTTGGAGTACATAAAAACACCGTATTTTAATGATTGGTTTGCAAAACATAAATAAAAACTCAAATAAAAATCTCTAAAGTACAATTCGAGACTAAGCTTATTTTTAATGATTCTATATTTATATTTGTTTAATTCCATAGCTCATATACCCCATTCAGTATGTTCATCTGCTTCGCGTGATTATTGCCTGTGTGCGTTATGTGTTTCTCTTGATGCAATTAGAGACAGAACTCTGGGCTAGAAGCCGGGAATTAGTGGAGCAATCGAATCAGAACCGAAAACCCAGGCCAAGAATCCAAGAAATCCAAGAATTCAAGCTGGAGTTTTCGAGTTGAGAGCTTGCAGAGTTTCCTTTCCGCCTTGCTGACCGCGCTAAGCGGTGTGAAATTCAAATTTAACGGACATCCAGCTGCCCAAGAGTGCACTAGGTTGTTTGTTTTTTAAGTCAAGCGTTAATTCGAGCCAGTTTTCGTAAAAGGCTCGAAAAAGAGGTTTTTGAAGAGATGGGGAAACCCAGGCCCATGATAATGATAATGCGGGTGGGGGGAGGGAGTTGGGTGGCGCATAATTGGCGACACCTTTAAGTGCCGACCTTGTCATGCTCGCTGGCGTCGTCTAATTCAGGCCGGGGTTGTTCTTCATCAGCGCCCATCGCCGAATCGACTCCGAAATCTGGCACTGCGCGTGCGCAAAGTCGCAGTCTCAGTCGCTGCTGGCGTCAATCTTCGCAGAGTCAGGAGGTTGGACCCTGATTCGGAATCTAATTCGAACTCAGGCAGAGATTCGGAATGAGATTCGCTGAAGGCGAAGATGAGCTCATTGCGCAAGCTCATTTGCATACCAGGAACTCCGAGGAATTCTAAGTCGCAGCAGAGGTTACGCCCCTTGGCCAGTCATCGGAGAGTTTTGGGGATTGCCCAAAGAATAATTAAAACGAAAAATTGGTTGCCGATTTGCATATAGAAAATTAATTACTTAAAAATGTTTGGTTTTATAATTTTGGTAATTAGTTTTTAATAAATAAAAAAGGTTAAAAGGTATTTAGCAAATGAGAAACTGAACAGAAATCTTTGGAGAATAAGTATGATTTAAAATTATTCAGGGCTGATTCTTCTGTATCATAAAAAGAACTTGAAAGGAATAATTTTGCTTATAGAAAATTATTTACATGCCTTATTATTTGGTTTATAAATATTTTAAATGGAAATCTGTACAAGAATCTCTTTAAATTAATAATAATTCATAATACCATATTATGATTTCCCATTAAATACAACATTTTATAAAAGAAAATTATTTAAATTGGTTTTATGTTTGGGTTAATAAATTTGGTAATAAATGTTTAGTAAACAAACAAGTTTATGAGATATTTCTTAAATGGGAAACTGAAGAAAAATCTTTGAAAATCACTTCCCCAAGCAGGGCAGGTCTGCTCCGTTTCAGAGCCAACACTCAAATGGCCAAAATAGAAGGCTCGCACTGGCATTGCACAATTATTGGTTTGGGGGCTGCTCCACTTATCCGATATATATGGCATGCAATAGACTCTTTTGCTTGGCACTTGTCCCTCGACCCTATCAAAGACCCAAATCGCAAGCGCATCAAAATTCATCCAACAATCGGTGGCGATCGGCGATTCGGCGCTTTTGGCGGACGCACTTAGCCTGCCAAGTGGGTGAGGCTATCCGAGTCGAAGTTGACCACGTCTCTAGCAGTATCTGCGTGGAAATTTCAATTTTATTTTTGGTCGTGTCTAAAAGTGCAGAGATCGATGGCGACCCAATCGACCGCCGTTCCGCAGAAAATCCAAGCCGCCGTCATGTAATCCGCAACGATTGGGCAAACGACTGCGGCGTGGCTCGGGTCACATAAATCGCCGTCGAAAAGCCGATGATTGGCAGTTGTGGGCCAGCAGGAAGCCCTCCACTGATAACACGTACCAAAGTCGTTCATCCAAACTTGGTTTAGTCTCACGGATATGCAAATCCAAGGGAACATGACTTTATGAAAATAACTCATGCTCTGCGGAAGATGAAAGTAAGGTGATAACTGAGGAGCTAAAGTGATTCTTGATTTTTTAGTAGTTTCTAAAGAACTTTTGCTTGCCTTTGCTTGCCTTAAATAGAAATACATTTAATTAAAAATTTTAAAGACGTATTTAAAGGCTTTTTAATGTCTTTTGACCGGAAAATTTTCTTAAATTTCCGCTGCCTAAATCTGATTTGGTGTATCATATTACATTATACAGCTTACCAAATTTTCTGACCACCATTCACTGAACATTTCAATACACTTTTAAGGGCCTACTCTAGCTAATACCTAATTATTCACTTAACAACCGCAAACACATTTAACTAGCAGCTTAACATAAAACTTTACATTCACTAAAATGCAATACAAATAATGCAATAACATCTGCAAGAAATTGATTTCAACAAGGGATTACGTTAAAGGGAAATATATCTCAAAGGGCGATTGCCTGGAAACAAATACTTACCTGTCAGACATCAGTCTCTATATATTTCTACCTCGTAAGCTTGATTTGTGAGACAGATATCTCATATCAATCTAATTCGTTTTTATCACAAAACGATTTGTCCAGCACTCCACAAATTTATGTCCCGTCATGTAAAACCAATTGACTGATCAGCCGGCCATGTTCCGCCGTCCAATTAGATAGCATTGGTTTGTGGCCATGTATATCTCTTGGCTATATCGTTTTGTTTTATTTGTATATATTTTTTCATATCTGCATAACGACGAGCACTTGGCGTGTTTTACATCATGTTGGTGGTGAGTGAGCCACTGGGTCTGCATTGGCGCCTGAGTCTCTGTGTGTAAGTCAGAGTCTAGTGGCCAGCTGTTCGACTTGGGCTAAATGACAGATCCTATTACACAGAGATAAATTTATAGACTTAATAGAAAGAATATAGGTATATATTTTGATATCCCCTGAGAGCATTTGCTCTCTCTTACAAGCAAAGAATCAAGATACAATGAGAGTAGGAATGAAGCTTATGAGTTCCACTCAGTGGCGAACGAGAGATTTTATTTTAAGCTCTATAAATAACCTCCAGTATCTTTCCTAACATCTTCTTAGATCCCATATCTTTCCGTGTATTTTTCGGACCCGGTCCGAGTGTTTTTTTGTGTGGTCCACATTCATAGAAATCAAAACTCACCTAGCAGGAAGTATTTTTGCATGCAGAGATCCCGGGATTCGCGTTCGCAGAAAGCGAAAGTAATCATCCAGTGCGGCGCACAGCCAGCGGCGGATTATTGTTTTGGTTTTTATTTTTGTATTTTTTTGCCCATGGGCACGCATGGTTCGGAGGCAGAGGGGCGTGGCAGCCAGCAGCCGTGGCATATTTATCACACAAACAAATATCCATTATGCAATTTGGCATGTCTAAAACGAGCAATTTGCCGCAAATGCAATAACATCCCGGTGAGTCGGTGAGCTGGAGCCAAGTTGGAGCCAAGTCCGGGCCGGTGGCAGGGGCAGGATGTCAGTGGTGCGCCCTGAAACGCAGAAAAAGCACACTGGCCTACTTATACACAGATAAACGCAGACATTCACAGAGAAAATAGTAAAGAGATAGTGATAGTTTAACCCATTACAGGCCATATATGGCAAGCAGGTTGAGTTAGGCTTTAAATTCATGTGGGGTGGCATGCCAAAGTTAAGTGATTCAGGTGACAAACACAAATACATTTCCTAAACTTTTCAAATAACTTATAAATAAATTATAAAGAGGTATTCAATACTAGTTTGCTATAGGAAAAACGAGAAAATCACTTATCCGCAAACATTTAAATGGGAATTCAAGCAATTATAATCCCAGTTAAAGGCAGCAATCATCCGCTTGACTAATTTTTGGAATTTGGAATTAGTTGGTAATTAATTTCAAAAATAACTTAAATAACTAACCAACTCATACCATCCAATCTTAGCTTTCGGCTTTCATTGTGAAAATCTCAAGAGAAGTTAATTAATTACTCGTAACAGAAAAGGGAACTCCACTACACTTTAAAATGGGTTAAAGTCTTGAGCTCTTAACACTCGATTTAACAGGGACTTGCAACAACCAGTTGCAACCGCAACAGCTGGCTGACTTGCTGGCGTTGCTTATGTTATGTCAGGGGCATTATAGAATCGGGCAAAAACCCCACACAAAATCAAAATCAAAATCAAATTCCAAATCAAAATCGAATTTCTGTAAAATCGTGTGATGCATTGCTTGATTAGAGCCGCCACAACGCTGTTACTGTTAAGTAATGGCCCGCAATGCCTTTTATTGCAAATTTACGGCGTACGTGTTTCGTGATTCGATGTCGTGATTTTATTTCCTTTTTTTTTTTGGTGGGTACATATCACTCCTGTAATTCCAACGCTGACCCATATTAATTGACACCACCAGTCGCCGAAAGAAAACCCGTTCAAGGTCGTTCGCCGCAGATGTCATCGTAGCGATATGGAAGGGCCAGAAATCTGCCTTTTTTTTTGGATTAGCGTGACAACTTTGTCGTGGCTCACGTTCACTTTTTACCCACGGAAGGCCGCTAAGTGATCCATTCAGCAATGAATATGTGCTACTTGGTCAGTCACTTGGAATGATTTTAGCCCCGCTCCTCGTTGTCTGGCGATTATGATTATGATGATGAAATTAATGTAATTTGCCTTGTATTACACAAAGCAGAGATCTGCACTGCCGCAGAGTCAAAGTTCGATTGTCTGCGTCATAAGACAACTGAAGCAGTGACTGACCTAGCACTGGGAGAAAAGAATTGAAAGAATTTGATGAATAAATGTAATATAAATTAACCTTGGGTAAATACAAAATGCTAAGACAGAAATCAATGCAATATAAAAAACTAACAGCTTGAAATTATATTTTTTCAATACTTCCTAATGGTCTGTCATCTCAAAACTATAAATTTGTAGTAAAAGCAGGCTCCTCCGATCTTAAGAAATACTCTTCCCTTGAACCTTTATATTATTTTTATATTTTCTATAATTGTTTAATCGAGTTTATGTCCTTCTCATCATTAAGTTACCATCTCAAACTTGGCATCTCACCTCTACATAAAACTATATTCCTTTTGTATATATTTCACCTATCATACCATATTTTTATTACTATTTTAACACATTTTCTTGGCGTGTAGCCATACCCCCTTTCGGCCAGCCGATGGGTCTTAACCCCGATGAGTTGTGAACAGAAGCCACCGAGGAGTCAACCGCATGTACACACATTTATTAACATGGCCAACAGCGTCCACGTCCACTGTTATGGTTATTGTCGCTTTGCTGTTGCTGTTTTCTGTTTCTGTTGATTGTTCGCCGGCCGTTGCTGTTGATTGGTTGGCGTTACAGTTGCTGCTGCTGCTGCTGTTGCGGCTGCACCAAGCTCACGTCTTTCTTGTGCAGCGGCGGCGACTCTTGGCAAAAATTCGCTGCTGGCGCCGTGTATAAAACGGATGAGTCGCAGCCTGTGGTTATCAGTCACCACCTGACAGTGCTCCGGTTTTATTATTTGCTTTGTGCAGAAAGTCCAGCGCCAACCCACAATGTCCGCCCTGAAAGCCTTCGTAAGTGCGAAAAGGATATCGGTGTTCAAAAACAAAGTGCTAAAAACTGTTTCAAAAATAATCCACTTGGAGCTGAAAAATATTTAATTCAAGTGGAGTTTCGTGAACATAAAAAAGATTGAAATATTTATAACAAAATCAAACAAATAATCAACATATTACAACTTTAAGGAACTGAAAATATTGATAAAATTTAATTTCATAAAATATCTAAAACTAATAAACTCATATTGGGATTGTTTAAAACTAACTTCTACAACTAATTCAAGTTGTTAAAATATATTTTTATAAGAACCAATAACAACTTAATGGATTATGTTTTTAATAAAATAATATATAGGATTTCTGTAGCTCAAATTTAAAAAAGTTTACTATTTATAAAGATTTTTATACTAGGATACAATTGTTTTTCCTATGTACATATAATTATTTCAACAACATAATTTCTACGTAATAAAAATACGACTCCAAAGATGCAGGGAATTAGTTAAGGATACAAACAATTAATAAAACATTCTTTTTTACAAATTCCTTAAAAGAAAATTAACTTGAAAAATATTTGTAAGCTTATAAAATGTCCTTCTCAAATATTAAGGGGAAAATCAATTTATACAATTTTTTTACATATTTATAAATTCCCTATAATATTTTTTACATATTATAACCTCTTTCAGTTCTCTTTAACAGTATCTCCAAGACTTTTTGATTTAATAAAATATTACCGCACAACTTAAGCGAATACCAACCGCAGCTATCTGGCTGACTGCACACTAAACTTAATTATACATATTAATTTGTGGCTTTTGAATCGGAGCTAAACACTTCCTTATCCCCTTTCAGATCTTCGTTGCCCTCTTTGCCGTGGCCTACTGCGCCCCCCATCCCGGCTTCTTTGGCAAACAGTGAGTACTTATTTGAGTCTCGGTGCGGAGAGTACTGATATATCTCCCTCTGATCTCCGGCACCTGAACTGATCCATAAATAACCCAAGCGAATCGATAAAAATGCCCATTTCCCGCTTTATGCTAAGCTAACGAGCGGTCGCATGGCTTTTTAAACGCTGCGATTGAGCCGAGCCGTGGGTTTATATATAAAATATGCGATCGAATTGAGCAATCAAAACGCTCGCACCACTTAGACCGGCGGCGGACCGTTCCAATCGCGGTCTCTACCATTGAACTTAGCCGATCTTGGCTCAGCGGCCCACCGGCTCGCCGCTCAGGAATTTCACAGGCTGCGACTGGCATTTAATTCATTTGTAATGCGCACATAATTGTGCGACTAATTGCCAATTCCGATTGGCTGCCAAGACGTCGCCGGAGTTCAAGCAACTGATTAGCTAATATGCCACACACAAACACTGGGGCTGGGGTGTTTTGGGTGCCAATAATCTGAGCGATTTCACTTTTCCAATCCACAGCGAACACCACACCATCCACGTTCCCTACAAGGTGCACACCGTCCATCATCATCATGTCCAGAAAATCCATGTGCCGGTGGTGAAGCACGTTCCGGTGCCCATCTACAAGGAGGTGCCAGTCCATCATGTCCATCATGAGGAGGTCCCTGTGCCGGTCCATCATGTCCACCACGAGGAGGTGCCCATTCACCATGTTTTCGACGATCATCACGATCATCATGGCTGGAGCTCCCACCACGGACACGGCTGGCTGTAAGCCACCTGTAAGTCCCACAGTCAGAAGACCCACCCACACTCAGTAACTCAATCAATAAAACCAGCCTGTAAATATTGTACAATGCCTAAGTTAATGTTTGTAAATAAAATCACAATTCGACTGTATACAGAAAAGTGCTAGCGAGTTTTACTTTGTTCTTTAAAAAAGATGAAGGAGAAAAGTGTACTTAGATGAAAGTTTCTAAAAATTTAATGGATTAATATAAATATATTTGAAAAGAATCGATTGGAATTACTTAAGAACAAATTAAATTGAACTTATTGTAGGTGTTCCTCAGTCTAGAAAAGGAATTAAGGTAATGCGGGATTAATCTAAAAGAAAAGTAAAGACACGACTTTATGACAACCGTCACATTATTCTGTCCTTGCTCTTATTATTTGTACACTTCTGAATATAGTAAAGAAAAATACCAATTCTTTGGAGTAATTTAGCATATATATTTACCTACTTTTCAGTCCCTTGAAAGTATTTTGAGCAATAGCTTCAAAAATAACTGCCTCGTTTTATACTTTTTTTCCCACGGAAACATTAATAACAACACCCCAAGAAAGCAGAGCAATGCCAAATTGATTATAAATGAAATACAATTTCGATTGCACGCACCGGACAGACAGGTAAATTGGCCCGGGAATGTGATAGTTTCGATTGGATCATTGCTCCATTAGTTAATCCCATTGCAAGCCTGTAATTTGCAGTTGCACTTGACCTTGGTGTGCTGTGCCAACCCGAAGGCGGCAATTAAGCCGAAGTTTTGCAAGAACGACTTTCACAAAGCACTCACTCACTGGACCAGCTCCGAGTGAGGTCGACCGCCTGTCCGTCCGCTCCCTTCTGAGCCGATCCGGTCCGGTCCGATCCACTCCACTCCTCCTGGCCCACACGAAATGCTGTAAGCCAGAGGCGTGGCAGGGCACATTCTCGTGGCATGACCGCCGCGCGGAGCACGTCTAACTAGTCCCACTTGCAGTTCCTAGTTCAACACGTTTAAAACTGGTCCGAAAAACAATCGGAATTCTTAACTAAGATCTCTACGAGTTTTTACTTCCTTGAAAGGATTTAAATACTTTTAACATTGATTATTGTATCTTGCCTTATTTTCTTTAGGAGAAACTTGAAGATCATTTAATATTAGATCTAATTCAATTAGTTATTTTTATAATCCCTTAATCCCTTTCCTCACATAATTCAAAATCTTGTCCTTTTTTTACCAACATTTAGCTTTTATTTCGGCGCCAACAACAATGAATTTCAAATTAATCTTCACTAATTGAGAACTGGGAGAGGGGAATGATGTAGAGGAAGCTGCGCCCGCTTTAGTGGCAGTAGGGGAAGTTGGGGCACTCATGGGGCGAAACTCCAGCGGGATACAGACGCTCCGTCCAGCCCGGAAGCGGAGGAGCAGCCACCGGGGCACCGGCATGTCCGGCATTCACATCGCAGTACGGATAGTTGGGACAGGTCTGAGGATTGATGCCAGCCGGATACTTATCACCGCCGGCAGCCGGAGCCGGAGCAGCGTTCCACGAGGGCTGTGGCTGCCACTGGGGCTGAGGCTGGGGATTCCACTGATGCTGTGGCTGCTGCCACTGGGGCTGAGGCTGAGGATTCCACTGCTGCGGCTGGGGATTCCACTGCTGCGGCTGCGGGGCGCCCCACTGTGACCGGGGATTGTGCAGGCGCTCGTTATCACAGATGGGGAATCCGGGGCAGTCCTGGGGATTAACACCGGCCGGATACTGGGCAGCTTGTTGGTGCTGGGGTTTGGCCACGGCCAGAGCCACGAGGGTAGCGAGAAGCTGAAAATTTAACGAAATTATTCATTAGCAGGGATTAAAAAATAATAATCAAAAACTAAATTAAGGATATTAGCTTTAGATATTATTTATTCTATGCAAACATAAAGTTAACATTCAAAATGTATATCCACAAAATTAGCTCATTAATTTTTCTATAAAAATTACTCCACTTTTACGTAATTACAAGCATCTAAATAACTTTTGAGTTTAGACTTTGTAAAAGGAAATGTTAGCCTTGATCCGAGCCTGGTTCAAAGGCCACTTACCAGCTTAAAGAACATGTTGCTGGATGGGTGCAGGTGTGGCTAGAGTTGGTCTCTTTGAGGGGCTATGGTAATCCTTGGCCAAATTGGACTATGAAGTCGTAGCTCAAACTTCCAATTGGGTTCCTGGTCAGTGCTGCACTGCTGGCCGAGCCCGGCCATCTAGCTTATATAGCTGGCCTGAGATGCTGGCTAGAACCGAGTCGGCTCTTGGCCAGGTCTCAATCTCAGCCAGAGTCTCTCGGTTTCACTTTCATTGCTCTTGGTGTTGCTGCTGCTGCCTTGGTTGTTGCTGTTGCTATTGCTGTCGCTGCTGCTGCTGCTGCTGCAGTTGCTTTACTTTGCTTGACTTTTGCTTTTGTTTTTGTAGTTGACTGATCTCGCGCATATTTTACTTGATTGGCCCAACAGATTATTATGAGTCTTTGTTGCGGACAAATAAATCGAACGGGGCCGGCGGACCGACAGAGAGACAGACATATATGTAGATATATATACATATACGGGGTAATATGCTTAAACACCCAACTATGCAAACACACAGACGACTGTGCAGTTATATCGAGTTACCGACATGCCGTCATTAGCAATGAACTAAGCCCCCAACTTGCATTTTGGCCAGAAATAAAATACAACCAAAAAATGGAAATCTCCTGCCTGGCCTTATATAAATGGTGTGTGTTTTTTGACAAAGCCGCGTTGGCGTTTGGCCAATTTTCGATTTCCAGCAGGGGGATCAGTTCGTGAATCACTTGGCTCGCATTGTATGGAATCGGATTGGTTCGTGTAAGAGGCACACAGGTCGCCATTGGATCTCGGCAACACCAAGCATCGCCTTGGCGTGCCACTGCCACATGTCGTCGGTCTGCCTGCCCGGAAGGCAGCGGTGCTCCGAGTCATTGCAAACGGGTTTCGGTGCAGCGAACTTGCACTAGATCCCAATGCATTCGAGGGGCGGCGGCCCGAGGTTTACTTCTAGGTTCAAGGGATGGGCTATAAGCGATTAAAGTCCGAAGTTTAGAAAGCCAAAAATTTAGTTATTAATATGAAGTTTGGATATTCAGAAACCCAAAAAGAATGGTTCTTAAGATTTTAGATCATCTTGAAATAGCACCTAGTTCTATGATATAATAATTAAACAGGATATTTTAACTAAATGTCTTTGAACAGTATTTATACATATCTAAGGAAACGTATTAATTTTATAAATTAAATTACAATTACTTAATCCTAGAAATAATGAATTTTCGTGGGAAAAAATTGAATAATTTGTATAAACCACCTGTTTCACTTGTCTTTTGCGAAAAACAATCTGTGTTTCATCTTTTAAAGGTACCAAAAGTCAGCCATTCTTCAATTTCATAAATGTATTCTCTAAAAATTTTGAAAAATTACTTTTTATTTTTAGTTTTAAGCTATTCCGTCCCTAGTTTTAGATTTTTCCGTTGCCTGTTTATTTCCGATAACCCGTTATAGGTTGACGGCCGTTCAGATCGGCCAACACACACACCACACACACTTCGCACAGACCGCAGACCACGCAGCTTGCCAGTGAAACTGAAATTAAAACCGCCTTACGCACTAGAGTACGAGACAATGACGACGACGACGACGACTTCCTGGGCAGTTGGGAAATTCAATTACGTGGAAAAGAGCGAAAAATCGCACTGGCACAGACACACAAATTATGAGATAATCAGGCAGTGCCCAGCGCCCCCGGGTCGCCGGCACACGACTGGCTAACATACATATCTACACATATATGAACATGTTAGATTCGGGGACAGACGTGCCCAATTGCTGGCAACGGTGTAACAGATTTAGTTTAATTCTTATAATTTGTGTTTGCCGCCAGCCATTGGCAGGAATTTGCGCGGGCGCGGCACCGTCCAATCCACACAATCCCCAATTCCTGCCGCCGTCGCACCACCCTCACCTACTGATACACAGTTAAAATAATATATAATATATCAATAGTTGAAATAAGAATATTTTAAAAATATACTTTAAAATTAAAATGAACTTAATGAAATACCATAAAAATTATTTTGTTATATTTACTATTTCGTTTATTAATAAAAATAAATATTTCAACCTGGCATCTTTCTTACTTTTTGTAAGTCAGAACTCTTCACTTTTGGTCATACATTTTTAGTAACAAATAATATTGTGTTATTTTTAAGGTGTTTAATATCATGTGTAAACCTATTCAGTACCTAACACAATTTTTAGAATAATATTTAACACACTTAGCCAATAGAGCAATAGTTTCCATAAAAATAACATTTTATTTACTTATTTTGAGACTGAATCAAATGTAATAAATGTTTTTTATCGTAATTCTTAGATTTCTTTAACTTTTAACAGGGACAGTGAATAAAAAGTGTGCTATAAACTATAAAATAATGTTATAGACAATCCTGGCAACTGCAATAATTTAATATTACAAAATACAAAATAAATAAAAACTTTTGTGCCAAATGGATAATTTTGAAGAAATTTCTTCTCTGTGTAGGTGGGCGCTGGTGGTCGCTGTGGTGCTGGTGTTGGCCCGGCTAATGCGTTATTTTACGTTACTGCACCGCCAGATTGCCAGGCAGGCCACCAGCCAGCGCCGATCGATCTCGTTAGCCTTGATCAATGGCCCGGAAAAAAACAGAATAAAGCTAAATAAAAGCCAGCGAAATTGAAATTGTTGACCGTTCGCATAATGCAGTGTTAGTCTGGAGTCGCGGCGGCGCAGTGGCATGTGTGTGTTCTCGCGCTTGTAAGTAAGTAAACTATCGCTGCCGGCCACCGAGTGATATCGCCAGGTAGTGGCTAGCCTTTTTTGTCACACGCCGCGGCGTGCTTTAAATTATTATGCCATTAGTTGTCGCCTTATTTTGTCTAGATTTTAATTATCAACTTCCTTCTATGCTGACAGTTGCACGGGGGAGTGGTGCCAAACTGCCAGGACCGCCCACACCTCGGGCGAAGGTGGGGTGGCTGACCCAATGAAGAAAGTGCAGCCACTCGAGGCATTTTCGCATTCCATTTAAATTCATAATAACAGATTCAGTTTAATTTTGCTTACCAATTAGAAAATAAAATATGTAAACTAATAAGCAAATAATCCAAGAATTTTGCTTGACTGGCTCCTAAAGGTGTTGATGTGTGACGTGTGAGAGTGTTTGAACTCAGGAGCTTTCAGTTGCAGTCATCTCAGCACCAGTAGCAATAGCAGCAGCATCAGTAGATCCAGTCTCTGGTGTCTCTGTCTCTGGCTCCCTCTCCTCCGTTTCTAAGTCTTCGGGGGCGTCAAGATCGCCTGAACTTGATGGCACATCCTGCAGCAGAACTCGTCGCACTGATGCCTGCTTATCTGAAATGGTATAGCGTATTGTTAGAAAAGGTGCTTTTAGAACTTTGGAGGTAAAACCGCTAAAAGAGGTGTCGACATATTCAAGAACATTAAGTAAACATTATAATTTGTTGGGTTATCCATTTTATAATAAATACCATTAAATAGTAACAACAATATTTGTGTTGTTTAAAGTCTCAATGATCTCAACCTTTAGATAATTTGCAATGAAACGCTAACTAAAATGGCTTTCACCTCAAAAAATAAAATAGCTACCCGACTCCTCGTCATCAGATGATTCACTCTCGGAGCTCTCGTTGCGCTTAGTCGAGGCTGGCGTCGCGGCCTCCAGCGAGAGGCGGGGTGCCACAGGTCGCTCCTTCCTTGCCTGGTTCATTACATTGCAGAAAGCACACCGGAATGAG
Organism: Drosophila nikananu; assembly: GCA_008042635.1. Taxonomy (NCBI): domain Eukaryota; kingdom Metazoa; phylum Arthropoda; class Insecta; order Diptera; family Drosophilidae; genus Drosophila; species Drosophila nikananu. Next base: position 14,404 of record VNJV01011766.1, read on the forward strand.
GCGTACTCATACTCCTCCTTGGGCAGCATTCCTATATGAAAATATTAGCTTTTTAACAATTAGAAATACTTTTAAATATTATTAACTGAAAAGTGATTGTTGCAATACAAGAACCCAGAAAATTGAGTATAAAATCGGCCATTAACCCAGAATGTCGTAGAGTTAGGCTTGTGTCTGTAAAGGTTGCATTATCAGAGATTTCAATATCTTATCAAGAATTGCAAATATTTCTTTCCAAGTGGTTTGTCTACATGTTAAACGTAGTGCTCTGCAGCATTTTGCAGCCAAAAGTGCTAATAGAAGCGAATGCCTAACCGGTTTTCCTTGTTAATTAATATAAAGAAGCCTCCTTTACTGATCATAACGCACCGTTGTGGGCATGACACTCCTTGCAGATCATGCCAAATCGATTCTGTGGACTGTCGCCCACGATGAAGTCCACGATGCGATCTATGGCGCTGCGCGACCGATCATCCACAATGGGAAACGGTGTTCGCCGTCGCAGTTCTTGCACGGCGCGCACTTGCGGCGATGCTGACGTCACCGCCAGCGAATGCGAGCTGATGACGCTGCGGTTCAGACTGAGGCTACTATTGTTATTGTTGTTCCGATAGACGCTCGTGTAGGGAGTCAGCGATCGCTGCTGTTGTTGTTGTTGCTGCTGGGGCCGACCGATAGCTGCGTCTCGAGCTACGGGCTGAGGGGCTGATTGCCGGTTGGGTGTCTGCAGGCCGAGACGAAGCTGCTTCTTATCGCCAAAGCGCTCCAAGAGATTCAGTGCCACCTAGGCGAGGGAAAAAGTGAGAATTAAATATTCCTAATCCTCCCACTGATTGTCTTACCTTATAGGTCTCCTTGTCCATGACCTGCTCCAATAGGACGCGCTTGTCCTCCTTCAGCTTCGCCAGCTTATCGCCATTTTTGTTCAGCTTCCGCCGAAAGTACCACGTAAACAGGCGTCGCAGCAAAATGATACTGCAATATCCGTGTGATAAATACACATATAAACATATTGACTCTTACAGAGGTGACTTAAAAACGAGATTGCTTGGGTTTGAGCACTCACAGGATGGGAAAGAGGAGCAGCGGCACGAGGTATACAATGCATTCCTGCAGCGTCGGCGGGAAGTAGAAGAAGTACCAGAGTCCGAAGCCCACGATATACGCGCCGATGGTGAAGCCCACAAAGTTCGTCACGAACCGCCGCTTCCGCTCCTCTGTGTTGATCATGTACTTCTCCAATGCCTGGATCTGCGTCTGCAGCCCCTCCAACACCGCCTCCGTAGATTTTTCCTTCTATAATTAGATTCAGATTTGGCATTGGTTTCGTGTTTTTCGCCATATTTTCGGACATTAGCTGATTTGCATTTTCGCACTCCGCAAATAGCTGTGACAGGTTGTACGCACCCGGAACTTGGACAGCACGAATCCCATGTTGTAATTTAACTAATTACCAACAAACAATAACATTTACTCGAATATTTTGCTATTAACCCGCCCGCTGTCTTGGAATTAGTGATGTCGAAAAAATCGATGTTTTCAACATCAAGGTTTTTCTTGGCGATGTTTTTCGATGCATCGATGTTATATTTTGCCAACATCGACGACCTTCGACATCGATGTTTTCGGTCGAGCTTGCATCACTGCTTGGAATTATTTGTAGTAGAGGTGCAGGAAACATCGATGAAAACATCGATACATCGATGTTTTGGAAAATTGTAAAAACATCGATGTATATTATTATTATTTTTAATTCAAATTTTATTGAAAATTTTAATTTATATTTAATAATTGTTAATTTGAATAGAAACATTATCGACGATACCTAAGAAAAACATCAATGTATTTAAAAAAAACCATTGCACCACTAATTTGGTGATTAGTGTGCCCGTAACTGAACCTTAAGAATATTCCAACGGGTCGGGCGATGCGAAGAATACCAAAACATACTGAATTATGTACCTAAGAAATTGCTATTACTAGGTAGTGGGATATATAATAGTACCTTAAAAATATACAAACGATTTTATTGTATCGCGGACCAAATTATAAATTTTAATATTAAATAGACAAATGATCCTTATAGTTTTAATATACATTTTATTTTTCTAAATAAATATAAGATGATTCTTAAACTGGAATGATTCAGCATTAAGTTTTGTTTGTTTTCTTGTACTATATTCTATCATCTTAATATGCCTATTAATTCAAAGTAATAATAAAAATGTATTCTTCTTACTGCAAATTATTATATACAATGTAGTTTTTTACATAATAAAATGTATACTGAAACACAAAATATGTAAGTTCCCCTTGGCCCAACGTTGACCTTTAATTTTGTGTATTGAACATCTTAGGAACTGCTCTACCTGACCCCGGTTTAAAAGTTTTCTAAGAAATTTACTTTTATTTACTGTTTGAGTTTAAGCGACATTACGATCGAAAACCATATAAGCTGCTAGCGATTTTTGAGCCAAAAAAGTACCCATTTTTTCCTAGAAAATTTAAGAGGTGACATTGCACATTGGGCAAAATGCCCTAAATTTTTGCATAAACCCATTTTTTTATGTTTTTAAACTACAAAATTGTATGTGTTTTCTAATTATGAATACTCCAGATACAATGAAACTATTTTCAAAAAAATTTTAAAGCGCGCGGTTTAAAATTGGCGCGCTAACAAAGTCGGCTGATTAAATGCAAGCTTAACTGATCGGAGGTGCAACCGTGAAAATTGATTCACTTCAAGAGATAATTGTGGCTGTTCTGTTAAAGTTAAAACAATTTGCAAATAAGGAAAAGAATGGTAGAGGTATTTATATTAAATGGTTTATTTTAGTTTTTATATGTTTTGTGTCTTTTGTCGTGTATTGTCCAATGTTGTTGATATGTTTTTCAGCTAAAATCTAACATATTTGCTTGTCTTCCGTGGAGTATAACTTTTTGGGTCCTCGTGGGTCCTCGGTAGTAAAACTGATATGTTTTGCGTAGAAGTGTATAGATTACGGTGTTAATAATATCTTTTGCCCCTTTTTGCCCCTTTTCGAAAAAATTGACATTAAAAATTGGCGAAGTTATAATTTTTTACCAAAACTTTCCGATTGTTCCTATGGCAGCTATATGATATAGTAGTCCGAACTTGATCAAATTAAAACCGAAATTCTGGAATAATATAAGATGGCCATATTTCAATTTATATGAACATATATTGAAAATTGCCAAAGTTATAATTTTTTTCTCTAAATTTACGATTGTTTCTATGGCAGCTATATGATATAGTAGTCCGATCGGATTGATTTTAATTTATTATTTTACAATAATAATAAAACAATGTTGTGCCATGTTTCAAGAGCCTAGTTCAACTAGAAATAGTTTTGGTGGCTATCCCATACAGAGCGACGCACACACGGCTACGATAATATGGGCGGATATACTAAAGGCGTGGTTATATTAAAAAAAAAAAAAAAAAATGAGTGTGTCTACGGACACGCGTTAGGAACGAACTTCCTTACGCTTGTGTACTGTTATGAAACCTAGCAAGATGGAGGTCAATAAGAGAGACGGAGGTAAATAAAGGAGAACTACAAAACTGATTTT
>VNJV01011769.1:0-20157 GCA_008042635.1 Drosophila nikananu
TAAGAAAAGTTTTTATTTCACAGCTCCAATTTTTTGTCTCACAGTAGCTCTATATATCAGTATTCAAATAGAAGAGTAACCAAGTTATAAAAATATTTCTTCAACGAAAAACTTAAAAAATCTTAAACCATCTCCAAAATATCCTGCTCACATACTTAAGCCACCTTGAGCTAAAATCGTCAAACTTGTGTTTTTTCCGGGAAAGTTGGGATATTTATTTTCTAAACTAAAATATTGAATACTAAATACATTTCTCAAAACAATTTGACCGCTATGGCTAAAAATAAAAAAACAAATACGGCCGAAAGAAAGCTTATATGGGAATATTACGAAAAAACCCAAGGGATTCTACAAATTTGTAAGACTTTACATTTTTCGGGTGGCAAATTCAAAAATGCCATTGCAATTTATAAGAAACATAGAACCTGAGAGAATATTCCAAGAGAAAAGCCCAGAAAATCATTTTAGACGACGATAGACGGATTGCCAAAATCAGTAAAGTCGATCCGTTTTTGACTTGGAAGGAAATCAGAGGTCAAATGGTGTCAGATTATGGCGTGAATATGTCAGCTCCAACCATAAGAAGACGGCTAAATGAATTCGGGTTATATAAACGCATTGCCAAAAAAAAAACCATTGCTGTCAAATAAAAATGTTAAAAATTCGCCTCAGAGCATATTCAAAAAGATCAGAATTATTGGAATATGATTATTTGGAGCGACGAATCCAAGTTTAATGTGTTTGGGAGTAATGCTAAACCATATGTACGACATCCTCCCAACAAATAATTGGACCCCAAATACACGAAGAAGACCGTTAAACAAGGTGGCGCTTCGATTATGGTCTGGGGCTGTTTCACCCCATCGGGCGTAGGTCCCCTAGTGAAGATAGATGACATTATGAACTACGGAATGTACAGGGACATCCTTATTAACAATTTATCTGGAGAATTTGCCGATAATTTGCCACTTGCCTGGATATTTGAACAGGATACCGACCCGAAACACACCAGAAAGATAGTTTAGTAGTGGCTTAACCAAAAGGCAATCAATGTTTTGCAATGGCCAGCGCAATGATCCGACTTGAACCCTATAGAGAACTTGTGGGGAATCCTTAAACAAGTAGTTGGCCAAAAAAACAGCAAATAAAAACGATTTGTGACGAATTTTGTAGGAAGAATGAAAGAAAATCATTCCCCAACAGTAAGCACGTCTTGTGGATTCGATGTCAAAGCGGGGCTCGCTGTTCTTAAGCAGAAAGATCATTCCACTCAATATTAAAGTAAATGTTTTAAAAGTATAAGGAATATTGGCCAAATTTTAACTTTTTCAACAATTTTTTTCCAGGTGGCTTAAGTATGTGAGCAGGATATTTTGGAGATGGTTTAAGGTTTTTTAAGTTTTTCGTTGAAGAAATATTTTTATAACTTGGTTACTCTTCTATTTGAATACTGATATATAGAGCTACTGTGAGACAAAAAATTGGAGCTGTGAAATAAAAACTTTTCTTAATTTTCACTGAAATGCTTGGTTGAAGTCTTGTGGCTTAAGTATATGAGCACCACTGTAATTAAATCAACGAACAAGGAGAATGTATTATAAATAATATCTGGATGCATAATACATATAGTAAAAATATACAAGTCTGCATTATTTATTCCCAACTAAAAATATGAAGTTATACCTTTCTATTAATAAATTTAAGTCTATAATTATTTATTTAATTATTACATAAGGACAAATTCTAAAATTTGACAAGAAATACCCAAACTGCAGCGTACTTAACGGTAAAGTCGGTGGGTATAAATTAATACATATTTACATACATATTTACTACCTATGTATGAACAAATGTTCATATTCAAAGAGTCGAATTAAATTCATAAACGACCAAAGAAGACTACCAGCAAAAAGAACAATAACAATGGTTAAGCTCTAGAGCGACAGCAACAACAAGAAAAAGCAGAACAAGAAGAAGAACAACGACGGCAACAACAACAGCAACGACCAATTTTATGAAAGTCACAGTCAAGGTCAGCATGCGTGCAAAGCGCGGCGAACGCGCTAGAGGGAGCGAGAGGGCGCGAGTGAAAGAATCGCAGATCTGTTTTTGTTGTTCCGCGTATTCATTGGGGTGGACCCCAATATCTGCAAATGGAAAACATAATTTAAAGTGTTCACCTGTCGTATAAGTAATTTTTGTGACTAAAAGCTATTCTTGTTTTTATTTTCTGACTTATTTACTTGCCTATATGTATAAAAAAAAGTACTGTTTTTTTTAAGCAAGATTTTGTTTTTCAGTTTAAAACACCAAATTCAAATTTTATTAGAACAATATATTTTATGTACATATAAATATTAATATTAAAACTATCAGTTTTTCCATATCTTGTTGTTTTGCCAACTGGTCCACCCTAAGGAATATGTGTATGAATTTATGTACATATTTATTTCGCATAGCTCCCGCGCCAGCTCCCCATCTCTTTCTATGATAAGCCCCCAAAGAATTTCCTATTCGCACCAATGCAAAGTGGAGCAAGCGAGAGGGATGCAGTGCGTATGCATGTGCGAATGTGTAGGTGCGGCACTGGACAGTGATCAACAAGGAAGTGCACGAAAATCGAAACATGCCGAAGAAGCACCCCAGGTTAAAAGCACGGCTAAAAGAAGGCAAACAAATGAAATCAAATCAAAAGTAATTTCGTGCGGACGTAAAAAAATGACTCACTTGATCCCATCTGCACACCAACACGAGCACCAGCGCGCACACAGATACTCGGCGGCGGCTCTCTCACACAAAAGGAAAACAAATGGCTAGGTCGGTCGTTCACCTGCCTTTGCTTCGGCACAAGAGAGCGAGAGATAGGAAGAGCGAGGAGGAGCAGCAGCAGCAGCCGCAGCAAAAAGAGCCCCGCTGAATTTAAAGAGAGTCGTTGTGTGCGAAATGCCGGTTAGTGCCCCCCATTTCCCCCATTCCCCACCTACAGCTACACCACTCGCTCGCTCTTGCGCTCGCGTTGGGTATTTCATAACGCTTCTGGTTTCAGTTGTTGCTGTTGTATTCGTGTCAATGTTCTATCGCCGTCAACGGCGCGGTCGGCGTCGCTGCCGCTATTGTGTTGTTGCTTTCGCTCTTGTTTAGGGTTTAATGACCGGTTGCCGGTTCTTCTTCGTTGTTTTTTCTTTTCTTTACTTCTCCGCGTCTTCTCCCTCAGCTTTTCTCCTTCTCTTTCTTATTATTTTTATTTTTATTCGCTGCTGATGGTGCTTTTTTTGTTTTTGTACTCTGTGGCTTGTTTATTTATTCTTGCAACAACAAAAATAATAACAAAAGCAATCTCCACTTTTGACGACTGTACAGTGAATACAAATGTATAAATAACAGGCGGCAAATATAAGCTCGCATTTGCAAGTCGGTGCAGGCGACAAACTTTTTGACCCGTTTTTTTTTTAGTTGAAAGTTAGTATTTTGAAAATTAAGATAAGTAAAACAAAACAAAATAATAATAAAAGTTTTCCTTATTGTTCGCCTTTTAATTTGAACTTGGGTTAATGGTTGGCATTTTACTTTATTAATCTATAAACGCATGGAAAATTCCCAAAGGATAATAACATTCTTTCATCGTTTTCCACTCCTTTTTTTATGAGCACGACACGTTTTATTGATTGGCAAATTAAATATTGTTTCATTTTACTAAACGCTGCTGACTCACGTAATCGTAAACGTAATCGACACACGTGTTGGGTGTGCAGTAACAACAACAACAACAACAACAAATGCTGCAACTTTCTGCTGTGCTGTATTTTTACTTTTCAGTTGTTTTTGTTGTTTGCTTTGCACTGTTTCTGTTTCTGTTTTTGTTGTTTTGCTGGCTGCCCCCGACGACGACGACGCTTTGCTTCCTCTGCCGCCGCCGGCCGCGCTGCCCGCTGGCCGCTGCCTCTGCCGCCGTTTTGAGGTTTTATTTCTTTCGTTTTGTTTTTTTGCCTTTTTGCTTTTGTTTTAGCGCGCTCACAAATGTGTGTTAGTTGGCGGTCATTCACACCGAACGTGCCCTTTTGGAGAGGAGAGCAAGGCGAGCGCGCGCTCTCTCCCTCTCGCAGTGGCTCTGTGCGCTAAGCGGGAGTAGGTGTGTGTGTGCAAGCGAGTATCTGTGTGTGGAGCAACTTCAACTTCAACTTGACGATTAACATTTTTCAATCTTTTTCTCATATCTTTTTGTTGGGATTTTTATTACGTGTGTTTTTTTTTAATTCTTTTGAATTAGGCAAATATTTAATTTTTTTTGTGTTTCAAATGTGTTATTAAATTTATTTATACTTTATTTTTTTTTTATTTGTTATTTTCAAATTTCGTGTTTAAAAAATAAAATCTTATTTAAATATATTCCTCCTTTTTAATTCCTAAATTTATTTATTCTTCCATACTGTTAAACTTTCGTTAGATATATTTAATTATTTTTAATTAATTTGGTTTTCTTTAAATTCCCTTTTTTAAGTTTGTAAAAACCTTGGTGGTATCTTTGCTTTATTTGAGTGCATTTTCGCAATTTGCATTTCATTTGCCGGACTTCGACTGGAATTGACGTCATTATGGGAACGAACGGATTACGCAATTCCGGCAGACATCATCGCAAAACTGAACTGACTAATTTAACCGTACACTGTATCTCCGCTCGCCAAAAGAGACGGAGAAATGGTTAGAAAAGGGGGAGAGATGGGGAGCAATGTGGAGAAAGGGGCGAAAGCACCGAGGAGCGGCATGGTAATGGGAATAGTGTAAAAGTAAAAGGTCATTGAACGAACATTGTACCTATTTCGTGGCGTGTGTGCTTGTGTGTGTGTGTGTGGGCGAATTGTTATTACTATTCGCCAGTTACACAAAAATAACAAACCAACAAAAAATATATATGTGCATACATATTTATGTATACAAAGAGAAGCCCTAACTTCTCCGATAACAGTCTCAAATACTCTATACAAATATGGTTTATAGGCTTTATAGGTAGGTTCTTAAAACTCATTGGGTCTCGCAGTATCATATCATGATGGTGAACCGTGCCTCTTATCTAATTATTAATGGGATCTACTAGTAGTTTTTATATATAAAAATATGTATAAATATTGGACATATTATATAGGAAATGATCTCAAGATTGGTATAAAAACGCAAATATTTTATAGAAAATGATCTTAAGATTGAAATGAAAATGATGATAGTAAGATAATAATATTAATCATAATATTAAGAATGCAAATATTATATAAAAAATGATCTGAAGAGTGTGGAACTTGTAGGGAACTCAAATTAGTATCTTATATATACATATACATATACATACATATGTATATTATTAATAGCACAATTAAATAATGCAGAAATTGTTAAATTTAAACCACTTAAATGTGTGAAAAACTTTCAAAAGTTTTTAATTTTGAACCAAAAATTAGGGTATTATTTTTCTTAGGTTACTATGCTTAAAGAACCTTTTTTAGAATTTTATTTTTGTATTCATTTATAATATATAAATATAAACCTATATTTATTTATAATATATAGACATATATATTTAGGTATATATCTCAATATAAATATATAGAAACCAACAAAATTATGATCTTTGTTTCTCTTTTACATTAAAAACTCTTAAAAAAAACACCTTTCTAAGAATAAAATGTATCTTCAAAATCGGTAAATTCCTTCTCCTTCTAAGGCACACTTTTCAAAGCCTCTGCTAAGCTAAATTTGCCTCTTGTCCCAGCTAATAAACCCTCTGGCTGCCAAAGAGCAAAGCTGAGTAATGGCTTTTCGTATTCCGCACTCGGAACGAGTCAACAACCGGTGGAGAGTTGGTGAAATTTCGGGCAAATGAAGTGGAAGTGAAATGGTGAAACTCTGTCCAGGAAGGGCAAGAGATCGCCTTGGTTATCATCGTTTCATATTACCAAGCATAACTCTCTAGATTTTCAGATAATCAGTTCATCAGTTCATCAGATCCTCACATCTCTTAGCCGCCAGTCCAAAGGTCGCAACGTGATCACTTTATTTGCCAAAGAAAGCGGCCGAGAAATTGCTCAACTTGCAAATAAAAAAGACGTGAATAAAAGTGTCAAACTGGGCAAAAATATTAAATATATATATAGCCAGTTGTAAGTGTAAGTCCAGCAAATATCGGTTGAAACGAAAGGTGTCCAATTGTGACCCCAGGCAGGATGATGATTCATCCGGGTTTTGGTAAAGTGCAATCCACGCGGAAGTCGGATTCGAAATTCCAGCAAGCTGCCAGAGCTCTCGACGAGTTTTTGCCATGGCGCCAGTTTTTTTTGTAAGGTTTTTATTTATTTTTTTATTTCTAAGTTCTTAGTAGCAAAACGTATTAAACTCCTCTTAAATAATGCCTTATAAATTGGCATTAAGTGAGGTTAGCAAACTGTACCCTTAGGTCAAGAGCATTTTACATGAATTTAGGAACGGTGGCAACGAAACGGAAACAAGTAAGAAATCCTTTGCGGTTAGGTAAGTAAAGGAGGGAAGCTGGGGGCAGGCAATCAATCCCACCAGCATGTAATTAGTAATCATGACTAAGGGAATAGGGAGAAGCGCGTGACAAAGAGTTTGAGAGAGGGAATAAGTGGAAAATATATTATTACTATAAGAGCGAGAGGGAGAGAGAGAGAGAGAGAGAGAGAGGGAGAGAGGGAAAGCCAGAGAGAAAAAGAACTTTATCGTGGCACTGACCCTATGGCGATTTATACTCTATGTATATTACGTATACATATATGCGTATATCCCCCTTTCTCCCCCTTATCAAATAGCTACAGAAAAAAGTCTATAGCCACAAAACTGAAGATAAGAAGAATTCCTTTCGTTTACCCTGAAATGCGTGGAATGGAATGGAATGAAATGACGGCCACTGATAAGCCCAGAGTTGTGTGTGTTTTCTCAGTACACTCCAGTGCTCTCTCCAGGTGCTTCACCCACCTGAGCTCCCCGAGGGAGGGAGTTATTGTATACGCGCTAAATAAACCCCAAGTTCATTGGCATTGATTAAAATGCAAGGAAAAAATAAGAAAAAAAAGGAAATAAACAATGAAACAGAAAAAAAACAGAAGCGCGATAAGGCATATGCAATAATATATAATATGTGGCTTTAGGGTCTAGCTTCAGCTCTAGCTTCTTTCTGGGGGAAAAAGCAATGAAACTATAAAAATGGGCAAATGAGCAGCATCATCGCTTAGTCATCGCCAAACAGAGTCTGAGAATGTACGGTATGTTGGGGATTGGCAACAGACTGAGACCCAGGCAGGTTCCATCACATCTGGAGTTTTGAGTTATATCGAAAGAAAGAGACCTACATATGTATATCGATTAATATAAATAAGTATTATATCGAAAATATCCCTAACTTTGATATACCAACAATTTAAATATCGGAAAGCACAGAATTTACCTCAAAAATATCGAAGATATACAAAAAATTATATTGAAAAGGTACAAAAATAGCAAAAACTTTAATATATCGAAATTGTTTAGTAAAAATTTATATAATATAAAAAAAAATAGTATATTAAAAATATATAAACATCGAAAAATTTAATATATCACAATTTGAAATATTAATAAATATAATTTGAAATTATATAATTTAAAATGAAAATATCCATAAAATAAAAAGTATCATATCGAAAATCTCGTACGCTTTGATATATCGAAATATTTCGATAAATATTGCATTGAACTTAAAAATATTCATAATATGACATTTAAATTATTGAAAAATATTCAATTAAACATTTCTGAACAATTTAATTTAATTTATTTATTTGACAAAATTAAATTCATTGAACTTATGTATTGCAACTTTAAAATATTGATTCCTAATTTATATTGACTTTCGTCATAAATATCGATAAGGTAAGCAATATATTTAAATTTTTGGTTATCCCTTTAAAGTTTAGAAATTCGTATTTCAAAATACAATAGAGATTTAATTTTTTTTTAAATATGACAGCTGTCTTTACTAGTATTTTGGTAGAATATTTTTTATGCATAGGTGTTTCTATATATATTTTTTTTCATTTGTTTTTCGAGAGTGTTGCCTTAAATTGGGCGCCCAGTTTCCACCCTTGGCTTGCACGTGTGTTACGTGTGTGTGTGTGTGTGTGTGTGTGTGTGTGTCTGTGTGTGTTTGCCATGTAAAACGGGGGTTACATGACATTGAAACCGAATTTGAAGGTTTCCCAAAACGCTTTGTATCTCTGTATCTGTATCTGTGTCTGCGCTTGTACCTTTTTCTGGACTGGGCAAAGTGGTGGCTTCGCTGCCACTGCTGCTTCCAGTATACAATGAGATACAACATTAAAAACCCACAGCAAAACCAGAATAAAGCATTGCCCCTTTAATTTTTTGGGTTTCTTCCTTGTTTCTTCTCTTGTAAAGTCGAAAAATATACGCCGAAAATTTGTTGGAATCTCTCTGACGCCCTTGTCACTACATTTTTGGTCATTGGCCTCTCACGTACGCACGCATACAGCTGCGAGGCGGCACACATAGATACGGCAGCACACACTCACACACACAGATACATTTACAGAAACAGAGCCATATAGAACCATTTGGGACTTGGTAACAAGCATTGGCGGCGTCAGGAACGAGGCAAAAGCAAAACAATGCCCAGACCTTAACCTCCCTTCGTCACACACACACACACACACATCCTCTACACCCTCTACACCCTCTGGGAGCACCCCAAGTTTTCCCGTTTCCCCCCGGGCTCAACCCGGAATCTCCTGGTTCCCCCACAATCCCCCAGAGCAGCTCGCAGCAGTCGCCAAGTTCCAGGCGCTCGTCGTTATCGTGCGTTTGGTTCCACCAACAACAAAAACAACAACAAGAACGAGCCACCCGCTACTCACACTCGCACTCACACTCACACTCACATCCCCACTCACACTCAAACGTGCAGAGCGAACACCCAACCAGGAAGAAGAAACCAAGCCAATAACGTCATTCGCTTCAGATTCAGAGACGAACTGTGAATGCCCTTCCTCAAAGATAAATTCCATAAAAAGATTTATTTTCTAACCTAATTAAGATACCTAATTACTACTTGGTACCTAATTAGGTAGACGAACTGTGAATGCCCTTCATCAAAGTTAAATTCCATAAAAAGATATATTGAGGTAGAGAGAGTATCAACTACCTGTACTACTTGGATAACTCTTAAAAACTCCTTTAATTCTTTAAATATTGACTACTAAAGTTATATATTATTTCAGTTTATTAAATGATTCAAATTTATTTAATCATTACAAAATTAATACAATGTACTGTGAAAGGCAATTAAGAACAAATATTTTAGGTAAGAATTAAACTTACATAAGTTTTCCAAGTTTCTTATATCTTTTAGTTTTATTTATTGATTAAGCGATATATGCATAGAGTGTACATAGTTCTAAAATGTTTGAATAATTATTTAAAATATAAACTTTTCTTAAGTTTAGCTTTACTGGGTTTAAAATTTTTTTTAAAATCGCCGGCTAATATTTGTGTTATTGACTTTATTATTATTATTATTATGGTCGTCATTCCTTCAATATTTATTTATTTAAATTTTTATGATTTTAAAATAATTATATAAATACAATTTTTAAAAGCCAAGTAATATTCTTTGTTATTACAATAAAATCTTTTTTTATTTTTATTATAATTATTTATATATTTTGTTATAAGCATATTATTATAGTCATATATTTTATTATTAATGTAATTTTAAAGATTTTGTATTAAAATTAATCCAGCAGTTTAGTGTATTTATACTTCTATATTTTCAATTAATTGTTGTGTTTATTTTGACCATAAATCTATCTGGGAATAAACACAACTTAAGTTGCATTGGCAGATCGTATATCTGCAAGTAAAGAAATTTGAGGCAAAGGCAAACCCTTGGGGAAGAAAGGCGGAAGGGTATCTCTAAGCAAAGTGCTTCATATATTTATTTTTGTGGCATCGAAATCATAGTCATTTCATCGACATTTCAGCATCAGCGATTGTTTATCAATGTGTAAATAAGCGCTGCGTTCGTGTGCGTGTGTGTGTGTGTGTGTGCGTTCCCAAAAATTTCAATAGCAAAGGTCAATGAACTCGCTCGCGTGCGGGAGAAAGGGAGAGAAAGAGCGACGGCAAGAAGAGAGAGCGCGTACGTTTTGTTTTTTCTTCTTTCTTTTTCGTTGACTCTCTTAGCTGCGGCTCTCTCGCTCTCACGCTCTTGCTCCAGCTCTCTTTCTCTTTCTCCCGTGGTGTTGTTGTTGTTTCTGGCTGAATTTGCGCGCGCTTCCTCGTTGCGTTTCATTCATAAACAGAGAGCGGCGAACTCGGAGCCCGAAACTCGAACTCCACTGAAGTTACATATCTCGGCCAGGCCAACGAACTGGGCTTTGTTCTCGCCACCCAAAAAAGAACAAAAACAAAAAAAGAAATACCCAGCAAAAGGCAAAAGGCACCAAACATTAAGCGACAAACACCCTTAAACCCTTAAACTTAACCCAGTCTATGAGGCAACCTCCACACACACACACATACACACACAGATACAAGTACAAGCCCCATCATCGGCCAATTATAATGCCATCATTTGAGGACGGAAAGTGTTGAGCGATTTGCTGTGCAAATTCCTGGAGCCATTTATGCGCTTAAATAATTAAATAAACTTTGACTAACTGAATTTTAACGGGACTACTGAGTTCTAGGCAATTAATTATACTATGTAATGTACTAATAGATAGATAGGTAAATAAATAAATAAACAAACTATCATAGTATTAAATAATTTCAAGGAAAGAAGCAGTAAAAATGTTCCAGGATTTTTGGAAATTATAAGAGTTACCATTAAATAAAATGTCTTAAGCTTTATCTTATTATGTGAATAATTGTTTATTTATTATTATTATTTTATTATAATTATTAATTTATTTGTTTTAATATTATCCTAAAGCGGATTTTGGAAAAGATTAAAAGTAAAAACCTTTCTTTTATTACTAAAATAAGTTTAAGTTTAAGTTATGACATCTAAATAACTTTTTAATATGAATTAAAAGATATTTTTAAATGAGTACGTTCAGGTTTAAGCTACGTTTAGGAACTTTCCGGAAAAGCCTGAATTTCCTTATTTTAAAAGTCTATTATGTCATTATTATCTATTTTCTCAAAAACAAATCATTTAATTTGAATAACAACGATTTTCTATAATTTCTTTTGTATTATATTGTTCAGTAATTAAAATTAAATTAATTATCCCCAAGCTTGACTGTAATCTACCTCAGAAAGTGCCTGGAGGTATGTAGTTTTCATAATTTATTGGTGACAAGCGGAATCAGAGGGCTTAAATCTTGTTAGTCGGAAGTTTAGAAATATATCGAACTTTTGAGCACATAATCTATTAATTCGATACCAACTAAGACAATATTTTTTCAAAATTTTTTCCTGTTTAAAATTTATATTTAATAATCAAATTGTTCGTTGCCCAATATGAATTACAATTGATTATTTCGATGTCCATTATTAAAATAAAAATAATAACCTTGTAATATAGTCGATTTAGTTAATATAATTCCATAATAATATAATAATAATATTGTATTAAAATTTTTCTAGACTGAATTCTATTTGATTATATGTGAAAAATCTCTCGTTTTAAAATTTCGATTTAATAATCGATTATTTCGATAAAAAGTATAAGAATATATTTTAAAATCGACTGAGTTTGCATAAATAACCATTGTGGTAATCTCTTAGGGGCTATATCCTTGCCAGAGAGGGGGTGGGTAATGCGGGGGGTACTTACTTCAATTGGTCCCGTTGCAGCGGTGGCATCTTTGTGGCATTTGGCTGGCGCTCATTTAGTGCGGCCAGCGTTTGCGAATACCGGTGATAGCGATCGATAGCCGATAGTCAATATCGATACCGATGACGATGGCTGCTGCTGCGGTAGAGGTGGGGCTGGGGCGATATCCATGCTCTGCCAGCAAATGCAATCGTTTTCTTTTGGTTTTTTTTTAAGAAATTCCTTTGGAAGTTAATTTTTTGTTTGTTTTGTGGTTTGTTGTAGATTCACTTTATCATATTTTCTTGGATCTTTTCCCTTTTTGCTCTATATTTTTGTTGTTGTAATACACTCACACAAATGCACAAGCTCTGCTTCTATATTTATTTCAATTTTGTATATTTTAAGGACTTTAGGGGCCTTTTTTGGGGGGCTTTGAAAAGCCTTTGATTGAGCACGTTTTTGTTGTTTTTCACATTAATGTAAAATTGCCGGTTTTCTTTTGTTGTTGTTGTTGATTCAAGACTTAGCAGCTGTTGATTTGCTTTTCCTCATTTTCCGGCTTTTTAGTTCGATTTTTATTTACTATTTCTTTTGAGGGAGGATGTGGGGAAAACGTCAGCTGCAACACACAAAACGCACGTAAAAAATAGTATTAAAAAAATATGGGAAGTGAGGCCAAAATGTCAAATGCTTTTTGCAAAATTTTGAAAAGAATTTAATATTATTTGGACATTTTTTTTATAATTTAAAACCACTCACACACACACAAACAGTCACACGCACACAAAACAAAAACAAATCGTACAGAGAATTTGTAAAACTCCAATCTCTGGTTAATAACAATTAATTAATTAGCTTCTTGAGCTTAATTTTTGTTGCATCTTCTTGTTGCACTTGTCATTTTGGCGCACACTCACACACACACACGCAGTGCACTTGAGCGAGAGAGAGAGAGAGAGCGCGGGCGAGGGAGAGGGAGAGAGCGGGGGCGATGGTTTTTCCCTTTTCCCACTGAATTTCCTCTTTATTTATCCAATCTTTGTGGGAAGAACACACACACAACTCTTTGCTGTCCGCCAAAGAATAAAAAACGTTAAAAAAAAAGATAGATTCTTTAATTAATTTTTCTTGTTTTTAAATTAATTAAACTTCTATTTCTAATTTTGCCCCGGTAGATGTCAGATTTTTGAACCCACAACGGAAGTTTCGTTTGATATATTCAAGCGCGCGACAAATTTTAAGAGTTCGCACGCGACACAGACAGAAGTCACTTTTTTTTTAAAATTCAGATGTGGGAAAAAATTGAGAATTGCGGTAATCGAAGATTTTTATCCATATTTTCGAACTATCATCCCAAAAAGTGCTGTCTTTAAGCCTCTCCGAGATGCAGACAGACCTCTGGGATTGTGACCGAACGCGTTGCGAATGAACGCTGAATTTTGAAACCTGAATGAGAAACCCAGGCAGCGCGGCGGCATTAGGGCTGCCACTTTAGCTTTTTTCACGTCAAATTTTTATTTTTTTTTTTAATTCATATCTTTTTAAAACATATATTTCGCTATTTTTTGATTTTCTTAAAATTGCAATCATTGCTAAAATTGTATCTATCAACGGCCACCTAGGCGGATGAGCGACGGAAAATTTCGAACATGGCCAAACACGCGGATTGGCGTAGCTCATGACATAGCTATTAAACTACGCCACGTCAATGAGAGCGAGTGAGAGGCAGATATTCCTATCAAATTCACTTTTCCCATATAAAATTCTGTAAAAAATTTTCTGCCTTTTTTCCCTGTTTTTTTTATTAAAATCTGTCCTGTTTTTGCGAAAAAATATTGGCATCACTGTTCGGGTGCAAGCAAGAGAGCGCGCCAACGTGAGAGCAGCTCTCTTAACTGATTTTTCTCCTTGGCAGCTCGCAAATACAAATTCTGGAACTGGTACGATATATATGTATCGATATATTATCGATTTTGGGCTAGATCTAGCAGTTTTCTAAACCACCGTATGCCAGGGGAAGTTAACATTAACATTAACAGTGCATTAACATTAAAAAATTAAAGATAAATTCTTTAGAATGTGCGAGAGCGAAAAAGAAAAACTGTTTTGTCGTCTGTTTTGATATTGAAACTGAAATTGAAAAGAAAAAAAAACTCAACTTATTTGTACCGATTGCCAAAAGCGACGTAAATTACGGCTTAAAATCGGCAGAGCTAGAAAATAATGGATAATTGTTATCCAGGTGGCGCTTTAAGCAAAGTTAGCCACCTTTTATATTGTTATAATTACGTTCCTATGTTAAAAATTGACAAAAGTTGTACATTGTAACGGTTGTTTGTAAGAGAAGCTACGAATCACTTGCAAAATTAAAGAAAATGAAGCAAGGAAGTAACCCCTCGTTAGTTTTTTAGAAATATAAATGAAATAAATAATAAAATGAAAATAAATGAAATTTCATTGACTGACAAAATGCAGTTTACGAAGATCACTTACAGTTGCGGTACTGCTCTTAAGTGTGGCCAGGCTGCCGGTACCATTAAAATCCGCCTCTTTTTCCCCTACTTTCGGTATTTGTAGCGGAAAATCCGAGCAACACACACTCTCAAGCCGTGCTATATTAGTTTTATTTATAATTAATATTTTCGAGGGAAATCCCGCTCTACTCTCCCGCCCACGCCGCCGGCATGACCGTCTCAAATGCTGTGGACCAATTCACCATGCTGACCGGCGACCGGTCAAAGATCAAGGATCTGCTGTGCAGCCGGCTAACGGAGTGCGGATGGCGGGACGAGGTGCGTCTGCTGTGCCGCACAATTCTGATGGAGAAGGGCTCCAACAACAGCTTCACCGTGGAACAGCTTGTGTCTGAGGTGACGCCCAAGGCTCGCACCCTTGTCCCCGATGCGGTCAAGAAGGAGCTGCTGATGAAGATTCGCACCATTCTCACGGAGAACGAGAATGAGGATGAGGATGATGATGACGACGACGACGACGACGATGACGAGGTCGAGGAGCCAGAGGATGAGCCCTAAATACTAGCAAAACTACATGCATGCATACATCCTTTAGAACTTAGGACTTTTTAAGGATATTCATCTACAGTGTAATTATTCAAATTTATTTGTACGATTTTATACATAAATCCCAGCCAGGGAATGGATACTCTCTATCTTCTCTCTCTCTCTCTCTCACATATTCAGTCGGGTGTGGGGCACACGGAGCTGTTGCTGGCAAAGTCGAAGCCCTCGGGATCTGGTATCTCGATGAGGGACTTGGGTACAATGGTCAGTGGTGCGCCCATTCCAGGCAGCAGATGCCCAACACCTGTTGTCGTTGGTAGACTCGTCTGTGGGGCTGACAATGGAGGAGGAGGAGGAGGAGGCTGCTGCTGTTGCTGCTGCTGCTGCTGGACTTGTGGAGGAGGCAGAGTAGCCAGAGCTGAGGATGTGGTGATGGTGGTGGTGGTGTTGATATTAATGTTACTGTTGGCGATGCTGCTGCTGGGCTGCGAATACTTGCGCACCCACTCATTCGGATGCATCTTCTTCTTGTGGTTATGCATGTTGGCGTGCGACTTGAAGGTGCGCGTGCAAAACTGGCACTGATACAGATCGATGCCCGTGTGGGTGGCCATGTGCTCCTGCCAAACAGAGAGAGATAGAAATAGAAAACGATAATGAACCCAAAAGGCGTCTCCTCGACACCTCGAAGAAATAATAACTCACGGCCAGGGCTCGCGGCAACTTGAATTCCTTATCGCAGAGGCTGCACTTGTGCCGCTTGGCGGAGTGATGGTACCGCATGTGGCTGCTGAGTGCGGCACGGGATGACTTCTCTGCATTGCAGAGCAGGCATCGGTACTTAGTGTCGCCGTCGCGATCATCGTGGCGTGCAAGATGCTTGCGCAGGCTCCGCTCGTCCCGCAGCCAGCGGCCGCACAGGGTACACTGCACCTCCGCCACGGGCCCGTCCGGATGCAGGGCCTTCTTGTGTATAAGGAAATTGGCCTTGGAACGGAAATGTGTTCCGCAAATGTCACAGATGATGGGCGTAAAGTCAGCGGCATGCATTCGTTTCACATGGGCGCTCAGCTCGAATTTGGTGCGGAATCTACAGGAGAGAGACAAGGCGGGAAAAACGGATGGGATTAGCCATGGGAATATTGGGACAGTAGCACTCACGTCTTGCCGCAATCCTCGCACACTTCGGGCCGCTCGGTGCCCTTGTGTCCCTTGAGATGCATGGTCAGCAGGAACTTCTTGGCGAAACGCGCCTCGCAGATGGCACACTGATGGACCAGCTCCTGTTGCTGCGAATGGAAGCGCAGCATGTGCATCACCTGGCTATTCCGATTGAGGAAGTTCTTGCGGCAGCTCTGGCAGCTGAAATACTGCGGATCCTTGTGGCAGTGCAGATGATCCACGTACAGCGTGCGCTTCTTGTATCGATTGTTGCAGCACTTCACAAACCCGGTGCAGTTGTGCTCCACGCGAAAGTGGCGCTTGAGATCGTTAAAGTCCTCCAGCGGTGCGGCACACAGGGAACAGTCCAGCTTCACATTGGCGGCTATATAGTCGTCCATTTCTTTGATGCTGCTACGCTTGACGGGCGCGTCCGTGGGATCGTTATCATCGTCGCCCGGCTCCTTTTTGATCTTCGGTCTGCCACGCTTGCCGCCACTGGGTTTGGCCTTTTCGACACCTACGACACCTTCATGACCCGCCGCCATGATCCGCTCCTCCTCCTCCTCCTCCTCATCCTCATCGTCTTCACCAACGTCGTCACCGTCGTCATCGTCTGCAGCGCCTAGGCCGCCGGTGCGCTTCAGTTCCCTCAATCGTGCCCGCGACTCGCGCAGCGTCAACTCGGCGGCGGCGGCCATCTTGGGCTTCGGCTGCTGCTGCTGCTTGCGCTTCTCGTACTTCCGCTTGATGATCTGCTGTGTCTGCTGCAGCGGCGTCTTGCGCGGCCTGCCCCGGCGGCGTGGCTTTACCGGGTCTGGCTTGGTTTCCTCTAGCTCGCCCTCGGATTGATAGCCCGCCGCTGGCTCAAAGTCCGGCTCAAAGGTGTCGCCATAATCGCTGTCCTTGTCCTCGCCGGCGGACATGGCATCTATGACCGGTTCGCACAGTATATGATCCTTAATGTCGTCGCCATCGAAGCCGAGCTTCGGCTCCATGGGCGTCTCCGTGTTCCACACCACCATGGCGGGCTCCGGCTCCGGGTCGGCCAGCTCCGGCAGCTCGGGCATCTCCGTCTTCAGCTGCAGGGAGCGGTGCAGGGAGCGCTGCTTTTCCGCCACCATCGAGCAGAAGTGCTCGATGTCGCCCAACTGCTGCCAGCATCGGTGGCACAGGCTGGTGGACACAGCATCGTTGACCGCCAACTGTAGTTGTCGGGGGGGACAGGAGAAAACATGGTACAAATGAAAAGGGTTTCCTTTCTTTTCGCCCTTTTCGGGGGTTGGGGGGGGTTGGGGAAAAAAAAACTCACCACCAGCTGCAGGTGCCGCTCGATCAGCAGAGCCGGTTGCATGGCCGCCGCATCCTGCCCAAAAATGGGCACACCGTGCTCAGCATCCTCCAGACAGAGTCGGCATATCATCTCATAAAATAAAAGACACACAAGACACAAATCGCGTTAAATGCAAACAGCGCAGCTGTTTTTTGATTCGTTTGCTGAGTTGTTGGCGCTGGCGTTGCCGGACCGTGCTGCAGGGCTGCCAGAGGTTGCCACTGCGTAGAAAACCAGAGATGCTCGAGAAAACTAGCTAGAAAAACACGAAACTAGCGGGGGGCGAGTTGGTCCTTGGAAGATCCTTATTTTTATTTCAAACTGACAAACTTATTGAGAGGGGGGGGGGTGGTGATGGCTTTACAAAAGTGAATAAACATTTGGAATTTTGGTTATAAAGCCTTAGTTGGGGGTTCAATCTAAGGCTATCTGGTTTACATTACGCCGAAAGGTTATGTCCTTCGTAGGTAGATAAGATATTTACTTGAAACTACTTAGTTTCTTCCGATTCCTCGGCTGGGGCCACCGTCTTGAGCTCCATTGTCACCTGAACGAGAGAGGAAGGCTGGAGTTTCTTTGGTTTCGGCATTATTAAGGGCTTCAGCTTGCATTCTGAGATTACTTGTTCTTCGGACACGGTTTTATCCAGCACATTTAAATCGCTTGGCTTCTTATTGCATTCCATGAAGATCAGTTCATTAGACTCGGTTGTATCCAGCACTCCCAAATTGTCCTTCTTGTGGCATTCGGAGAAGACCAGCTCATCGGACTCCTCGGTTTTAACCAGCTTTTCTAAATTGTTCAGCGATAAGTTGTTGTCATCATCTCTCCCTGTGTCTTCGCCCAGAGCCTTCTCAAGGTCTTTGGTCTTCTCCTGCTTTTGCTTCCTCTCCAACTCCAATTTGGCAAAATATTCATCGATGCTTGGCTTCGGTATCGGATTTGCGGATTTGCCCCGGGTAAGCAGATAATCATTTACCACTCCCCTTATGTAGCTTAAACAAATGCGCAGCAGTCGGTCCAGAAAATCAGCAACCCCAACCGCTGTATGGATCAGGGCATGCTCGATGGTGCCCTCGTTGTTGATGAAGAACGAATACAGGAACTCATAGTAGATCACCTGACTACCGGCACCAAGCGTGGGCAACAGCCAGCAGATGAAAATCAGCTTGAATTCGCCCAGTAACATAAAACAAGTCCCAAGGCCCGCGGTAAGAAAATCAACCATAGACCAGTCACCGTAAACGATCCAATAGGTCAGCCATATATACAGATTATCGGTGCTCTCATTGTCGTCGAATTGCTGCCGGTGGCTGTTCAGGAGTTTGAATGAAACGAAAGCCGGGTAAAAACATCCTGCCGTCAGGGAGAGAAATCGCAAAATACTTTCATAAATCAAGCTAAACATGGTTTTTCCGAGTTTTTCTGTTTTTTCAATTTTAAAGAATATTCGTTTTAGCTCGAATAGAAAATATTATTATAGAGACACGACTGCCTACGTTAACGGCGTACAAAGTTCTGATGAATTCGTTTTGAACTACTGACACTACAAAGCACGGATGCCTAGCTTAAAAAAATATCCTAACACATCGTTTTTCAAACGATACAAATCGTACGGAAGATTTAAAAACACCGTTGAAAAAATGGGTCACAGTTTTGGCTTAAAAATCGCGAACTTCGTCAATGGTTTTTTGATCGTAACTTGGCTAAAACTCAACCGATTTCAGTCTGGTTTGGTTTTTTCTTCTTGGTTTTAATAGGAGAACTTTTTTGCATTCAAAACTAGATTTCCTATTTTTGGTCAATTTTTAACAATTTTTCAAGATGAAAAAAATGGGACAAATTTTTGGCTTAAAAATCGAGAACTCTTCAATGGTTTTTTGATCGTAACTTGGCTAAAACTCAACCGATTTCAGTCTGGTTTGGTTTTTTCTTCTTGGTTTTTAAAGGAGAACTTTTCTGCATTCAAAACTAGATTTCCTATTTGTTGTCAATTTCTTATTAATTTTTCTCTTCAATGGTTTTTTGATCGTAACTTGGCTAAAACTCAACCGATTTCAGTCTGGTTTGGTTTTTTCTTCTTGGTTTTTAAAGGAAAACTTTTCTGCATTCAAAACTAGATTTCCTGTTTTTTGTGAATTTTTATCAATTTTTCACGATGAAAAAGTTGGGATAAATTTTTGGCTCAAAAATCGCGAACTCTTCAATGGTTTTTTGATCGTAACTTGGCTAAAACTTAACCGATTTCAGTCTGGTTTGGTTTTTTCTTCTTGGTTTTAATAGGAGAACTTTTTTGCATTCAAAACTAGATTTCCTATTTTTTGTCAATTTTTAACAATTTTTCACGATGAAAAAAATGGGACAAATTTTTGGCTTAAAAATCGAGAACTCTTCAATGGTTTTTTGATCGTAACTTGGCTAAAACTCAACCGATTTCAGTCTGGTTTGGTTTTTTCTTCTTGGTTTTTAGAGGAGAACTTTTCTGCATTCAAAACTAGATTTCCTATTTTTTGTCAATTTTTAACAATTTTTCACGATGAAAAAAATGGGACAAATTTTTGGCTTAAAAATCGCGAACTCTTCAATGGTTTTTTGATCGTAACTTGGCTAAAACTCAACCGATTTCAGTCTGGTTTGGTTTTTACTGCTTGGTTTTAATAGGAGAACTTTTCTGCATTCAAAACTAGATTTCCTATTTTTTGTCAATTTTTCATAAGTTCGCAATGAAACACCCTAAAAAATAGGTACGTTTTTTGGATCGAAAATCGCGAACTTCTTTTGTGGTTTTTTGATCGTAACTTGGCTTAAACTCAACCGAT
>VNJV01011771.1:0-19860 GCA_008042635.1 Drosophila nikananu
GAGGTATTTACTTGCAACTCGAATGAAAGCATTTAATAAAATATATATACATAGACTTTCGACTGGAGGAGTAGATTTATAATAATATATAATAAATATTGGGGAAGTTGTATTTGAAAACATGTCTATTATTTGAAGATAATCAAAGAGCTACAGAGGAAGCATTTCCTTTGTTACTTATGCAATGAAAAGACAAATAGAAATCCTAATAAGAGTGATCACTTCCCTTTATATTTTCTCTACTTTAATTACAAGCCTTATTTATAATAAAATATAATACTAATAATAGTAATAACTGCCAATCATGTATTAATTTCAAATATAATTTCATTGCCTTCTAAGGGCAATGTGACTTCGTCGCATATCGAACACCTTTGTTTTTCCTTTTCCTGCTGGCTTTGCAGACCCACTTTTTACTTTTCGCCCTTGCACTCGCAGCCAAATAGACGTTTATTTCGCAGAGGATGCCGGTGGGTGAAATGTACTATATAATGCTACATACGGACATGTATGTACGTACATCCTTATATTTGTGCGGGCGACTTTGCTTTTGTTTGCTCGGATTGCCTGGCAGGATGGCAGTTGGTTTCATAAACGCGCTTCCCGCTCGCCACTTGATTTATTTGTCAGCTAAAAACGTGCTTAATCATATTAGAGTGCATTTGTGAGATTAAGTGTGAAGCCCCGGCAAACGGGAGCGAGGAGCGGGAGCCGAGGAGCGGCTTAAACCGTTTTTGATCTCATAATGTGCTCGAAATGTTTGCGCTTCCCATTATCATTATCACCATCGTAGGAATATGAATAGGTGGAATCTGTTGAGTCTCCGAAACCATTTACCCACAATAATTGAGAAACAACCAAGCACTGAGACCGCTTAATCTCTGATGAAGTCTGAGAGACAACAAAACTAATTATGCCTAATATGTCATAAATGGCCGATGAACATTTGTTGGAACGGCTTCAGGAAGAGTCTTTTCCGAAGCTGGATCTGGGACAGTGCTCCAGATCGGAACTGAGCAGGACTGGCCACTGGGCACTGGCAACTGGCTACCGGAGTTCCATGAGAAATCCGGCTCCTGTCGGCGCTGTGTCTGCGCTTGTCGGTCATCAGCGTCATGGTCTATGACTGTCTGCCACCACCTCCCTTTTGTGGGTTTGTCCACTGGGAGAAAAAATTAGTTAATGAGATAACATTAAAAGTTTCTTATAAGAACATAATGGAGGGGTATTCAAAGCTTTTTTTAAGACTTACTTCCGGAGAAAAACCTCTACTTAGCCTAACAGTGCATTATCTTCTTCTGTATTTTGTTTTATTAAAATTAAAACTCTACACAAAATGAATATGGTTTTAAAAAGTAAATAATTAAATAATTAAGTTAACGGAATCAATTTCTTTGACAGTGCACAGGGTGAGTGGTGTGTTGGAAGGAAGGTGCGGCACAGCGTGAATGGTTCCGCCGACTCCTAAGCCTGTCAACGTCCAGAACAGAACCGGGCTTGACCACACCACCCCAGATCACATCCACGCCCTCCGATGTGACAAGAACGTAATGCGCCAAGTGGCAGTAGTCAGGGGGAGGTGGTGCGGGTTGCATGGGGTGATTGGAGGTTGGGGGCGCAACGGGAACTCCTCTCGTGTTCTTCTTGTACGCTTGTGGCATGTGTGAATTTTTCATTAAAATTCAAGTGACATCAAAGGGGTTGACTGCGGTACATCCACACACACACCTGCACACTCGCACACACACCCCGAACGTTAGTGTGTGGGTGTCGATAGTGACAACTGTGACGACATACTTGCCGCTTGTTTCCTGTCAACCACACTCCAGACCTATGTAGATAAAGTCCTGTTCCAGTATCACTTTCCAATCTCTGAATATTGGGAGATTCGATTTTAATTAAATATATATTTGTACCCAAGAAATATAATATATGGTATTTATTTATAAGTATAAATCATTTAATTTTAGGTGCAACGTTTCATGGGAGAAATCACAAACCAGAACTGCCTGCCGTCACTCAGCCGGCTGTCAACTTCGTCACTAAGTCCGCTTGATAGCCAATAATTGCCAGGCCCTTTAAAATTGAAATTAATGCTGGAGAGCGGCAGGGGACTCCAATGAGGGGATGACATATAGCCTTCGGCCCGAGGCCCATTAAGCACGCAGATCCAGGATCCCGGATGCCGCTCGACGCTCATCTATTAATAAGCGTAATTTATAGCCGGCCATTTATAAGACACAAATGGAGCGCGGGCAGGCGAAAATAATTAAATTTAAATATTAAACAGCTCACGCGTATTTGTCAAAAAATGCCCGGGAAATCCGCACGCACGAGGAGGCCATAATTCACCTAAGAACCGCTCACCACAAAACTGCGAGAAAGTGCGAGAAAAGTGGCAAAGGGATCCACATCCTCGATTTCCCTAACCCTAGCCCCAACCCCAACCCCAACCCCCAGATAGAGCTGGCTGCTTTGTCATGTTTTTGTTTTGCCACTCGACGGGGAGATGTGCTCACCGACATATTTAGCATTCAAGTTTTTGATGAAGTGTCGGCGGAACAAAAACAGAACTCCCCCAGGGAAACTAAAACGTGAATAAATGTGCTGCCTGCGAAGGTTGACATCGAAGAGTGCTCTGCTCTGTGTGTCTTGGATGAAGTTATATTTGGGCAAGGAGTTGCTGCACTTGAAGAAATTCCGATCTAAAACAAAGCAAATTAAATTCGTGACTTTATAGCTAAGATAATTCGAAAGTTTTACCAAAAGTCTCTATTGCCTTGCAGCAATTTAAGTTCTAATTGAGACTCAAACCTTTCACTCTGTTTTCAGCAGTGTGTTTATTCAGAGAACTACCATTTTCCTGTGACTTATGAATATGCAGAGCAAAGGTCAGGGGGTGTTTTGGTTTCCCTTTGGCTTTTGCTCCTTATCAACTGGTGGGAACAAAAAACGCGACATTTCTTTAGACCCCAAATCCAAGCAGACACTCAAGGCCAAACGGCAGATGGGGGAGCGGGCAGAAAATAGACTTTTGGTTTTTCGTCTTTGTGCCAAATTGTTTATGCAAATTTTGAATAAATAAACAAGATTGTTAATTTAGTTAAATATTTCATTTTTGTGCCGTTTTCATCAGCACGTTCGCAGGACCTTCCTGCCGGAGAGACCGGAGAGAAAGCTGCTCCATCATCTGGATCTGTATCTGTATCTGAATGTGCTTCGTTTTCGTATCTGTATCTGCAGCTGTAGCTGTAGCTGTGGCCGCCGCTCCTGCCACCGTGTACGTGTGTAGGTGCTGCCATGAATTTTGATGTCGACTCTCATTAGGCGACGTGGATGTTTTCGGGACTCGAGTGCAAAGGATTGCCAGGATCTGGCTGCGATGTCGATGCTCACTTTTTTGCACCCTGGCTCTTGGTTTTTCGGCCCCATTGTTTTTGTTTCTGGCCAGCCCCCTTGGCCGCCTCTGTTGTCCCAATGCCAGGAGGAGCAATAAAATATTGTTGTATTTGCTGTTTGCATATAGCCAGGCCCTTCTGTATCCTGTATCCTGTTGTGCCGTATTGTGTTGCTTTGTGTTTGTGTTTCTGCACTTGTACAAACACATGTTAATTGGCCGTAATTGTAAGTTTTGCCAACGCAACAACAGAAATGCACAATGTAAGCAAGTTTTTAAAGCAGAAACAACAAGATGGGCCGGCCAGAAATTATCATAAAACTTTTGCCAAATGTTTGCCGAAGTAATAAAAATTTAAATATACCCTGGACCAGGGTTTGGTCCTGTCGGTCCTTTGGCTCACCCCCCGCCCCCACTGCGCTCCCTCCACTCCTGGCCACGCTGAGGGTCACAATATTTATGGCGACGCGCGCCACATGACGTTGAACTATGCGTATGACTAAGCGACACAGCGAGAGGGACTCCTGGCCGGAGGGTCCGCAGGCTGAAGCTGCCCCAGCCCATCCATATCCACCTCCTTCAGCCGTCATTTTAATAAACTTCATATGTCGCATGTCGCCATTTTTTCTCCTTTTTTTCCACATTGCTCACTTGGTGGTTCGCACTTCCTTTGCGGCTCCCAGAAAGGGACATCGGAATTTGCGATACGTCTCGTAACCTCTGGAGGGTGAACTCATTGTTTGAACATTTTAAATAAAGCGTTTGTTTTAACAGAGGTTAAATATGTGCAATTATTAATGAATTTATTATTATTAAGAGCGATAAATAACTTGTCACTCTTACACTTTTTATTCAAATAGGGGATGTCCATACCCTACATTTTTGAATAGAGTATACAGTCTTCAGCTGGATAATGTCAAACATTCCTTTGTGTTTTTTTTCTTTTGCCCCTGCTACATTCAGTCTTGCGGCTTTATTAGTCCGTGATTTATGTAGTCAAAGATAGCTGAGAGCCGGTCCAGAGTCCTGGTCCTGGTCCTGATGCCGCTCCTGCCTCTGCGCCTCACTCTCCTATGGCTCCTTGGACTCCATGTGGAGGTCGTGGCTGGGAAATTTATATATGCGCCGCAAGAAGTCGGGCGTGGACAAATGAATGACATGGC
Source organism: Drosophila nikananu (assembly GCA_008042635.1). NCBI lineage: Eukaryota > Metazoa > Arthropoda > Insecta > Diptera > Drosophilidae > Drosophila > Drosophila nikananu. The sequence goes on from VNJV01011771.1 coordinate 4,561, forward strand.
ACCGCTTGGCTGCTGGCTCGATGCCGCTTTTTAGGCAGTTAAACTCGAACTAATCGCCGCGCCGGCATCTTGCCGTTGGCCAATCTGCTATGCAGCTTTATGGCTTCCAGGGCCATTCCATTTTGCGGGGCGGCCGAATTATGAACTCGCCCGACTCGATATTGACTGCACAGACTATAGTCCCGCCCGTTGTCCCGATACCCTGTTGGCATTGGAGTCACGTATTTGACGCAACGTTTGCGCCTTTAATTCGTTGCGCTAACTCGCGGAACGGACACGTCCATGTAATTATTTACGGGTAGCGCCGAAATGTGTATAAAATATTGTATAATAACACATCACAGGCAATGCATATGTGTTATTTATGACCATTACGACGGCAACATATTTATTTATTTTTTTTTACATGCACATCTTTATGGCCTGTCAGGGCAGATGTATGAATATGTGATTAGCCGGGGAGTTGCGGCACGGAAATCCAAGGGGAGTGCCATGGCATGCCATGTATTTAAAACAAATAATATGAATTGAGAAGAATTTTCCTAAATGTTTTGAAATGTTAGTTGTAGTTTTAAAAGCATTTCAGATCTAACTCTTTGTTAACTCGCTTATAGAGAATCTGCTGGTCAGCTCAGCTTAATTATAGCGAAAGTAATTCGATTTTAGATTTCATTATCAGACTGCCAGACACACGGCATTCCAAAATGTCGAACATTTTTGGCATTTCACTCGCCGCCGGTTAACCGATATTTATACTCAATTAATGAATCGGCCGCAAAACTCATATGCGGTCTGTTGGCAGCTACCGATCAAAATAACGCCTATGGAAATGCACACAAATGCCTCGTTGCCGCATTAAAAATCATCGCAGACTGCAGTCCGTAGAAAGCCCTCAACTGGAGTTCGGAAAACACGGGGGAGTCGATAAGGGGCGGTCGTGGCAATGTAAACACGGCAAGCCGAGGGAAAATATTTTCAATTTCCATTACAAAAGTATGAGCGGAGGATGGCTGGCTGCTGCTGCTGCCATGGGACTGCAGGGTTCTCCGTCAGTATTATGAAAATTAAATTTTTCATTTCAGTGCATCGGCAGCCGGCTTCCAATGAAAAAGTCTGAAAAGATTGAAGTCCAGAGGGAAGAGGTGAAGGGGTTACACTGGCCTAACCACATTCATGCCACTTTATTTGCTATTTTGTTCAGAAATCTACTATTTTATACTCTCAGAGTTCTTTATTTAAAACAGATCTAAGGGTTTCAGTATCCTGAGAGTGTTCAACGTTTTATTCTAAACATATGGAAATACATTCTTCTATGGAGCTGTTTCTTTTTAGTGGAGAAAAGGGAAGGTTGCTCGTCTTAATTTTACGGTTGAGTTCGTAAAATGTCTAAGCCTGAGATTGGTCCAAACGAGAAGAAAGTACAAGCCAAAAGTTGTTATGCAGATTAGACGAAAAGTTAGTTTGGAAAATACCATATTCCTAACAGGGACTTTATCTATTCGATACATAGAATTATTGATATAGAATTATTGTTTTAAGTTGAAAAAACCAACCCGTTAAAATAAAATGTATGTAAACTTACGCCCTTCTTTTTTTACACATAGCATATAACTAAAGTTTGGTTTAGTTTGTTTCTTATTTGTGAAAATAATTAACATATTTTTTTCCTTTTCAAACTTTTTGTTAACTGGTGATTTTGATTCGATTGTTAGTTCGGAGTCTGAGGCCCAAATTGATGGATGCATCCAATAGTCACATGGATAGTCTGGTCTTGAATGGCCTGGTTCGTAAAGAAGATTATAGTCCAGGTATCAGAAAATGGAAATTTAAATTATCGTGCGGCTAAATTTCACTGGCAGTCGCTTTACTTCAATGCTCCAATCATTTTTTTTTTGGAAAAAGTCCCTTAAAATCAATACAAGAAGAAGAGCACATATTACATCGACATTAAATGTGTAAATGCGAAAAATAATAAAAAATGTGCATTGAATAAATAAATTATTACTAAGCAATTTTCTTGGACCTCCAAGAATAGCTAAGCTTCGCTTTGAAACTGAATGAAATATGAAGAGAATCTATTAATTTGGGGCTTTCGGGAATTCCGTCTCAAATGGAAATGAATATGGTTATGGTCATAACAAGGCACTAATTAAAATGTCCCCTTGAGTTGTGCATTTCCCATTTCTCAATCACTGCAATATGCGGGTCTGTTTGTGTTCCAAATCTACGCATTGTGCATTGCATTGCCTTCATCTGGAGTGGATTGGGTTATCTCCTGAATCGAATTATTCCACTAATGAGGCGCTCTCCAGGCCTAGTAGTTGGCACTCTGGACTGCGGACTCCCCGAGGTAACTGCTCAGCCTTGGTAATTACTCGAAGGCTTTCCGTATCCGATTTACGCATTCAAATGGCTGCGTTGGCGGCACTTTAAGGAATTGGATTTTCATTCCGCAACGGAATGGAAACTGCTTGTAGTGGCTGCCACGCCCCTTGACCTCGCCGCGGACTCCTTAATCCTGGGGAGGCAGAAGCGGAACTTTTACGGTCCACCATAAGCTGCCCACTTTATCCGCTCGCAATGTTTATTAATGAAACTGTTTGTGATTTGCATTTTAATTTATGCAAAAATACAGAAATATACTTAATATGTGCAGGAGCCGGGCTCCAATTGAAATTCAAAGGCAGCCAGCAATTTTTAATGTTCGCCGCTCTGGTATTTTACGACTCTGACGATGGCGGCGATGTCTGCTAAACTGAATTGATAATTAACAAGGCAAATGCGCGTGTAATTAGCATTCAGTGGAGCAGTGTCCTACAAGGACATTTGCCAGCGCGAAAAACAAAGTCGGAGCTGGAGCAGGAGCCAGGGCGAGCACAGTGGAGCACTCTAACAGACAGAAAACCAAATTAGTCAATTATTTTGTATTTGAACACTTTGATTAACATAAAGCCGAAGTGAAGTTCTATTTAACATCTACTAACTGTTCCGGAGCAAGTTTCACAGTCCTGACCACAGTCCGCGTCTTTGAGTGTCCCTCAGCCGCCTTCAAAACGGACTGCGTGTTCATGTGGATAGTTATCCTGGCGTGCCCGTTGCCATTGTACTTGTCTTCTATGGGAATGTTGCGGGCCCAGACAATAAAGTTGATGTCGACGTCCACGTTGGCCGGCATATTGTTCAGCTGCACGGCGACCACGCGCTGCACGCCCGTCATCTTTTCGGAGGTATCGAAGAAAGGGCCCGGATAGTAGAGAATGGTGGGCGACGGCTTACTGGTCACCTTGGTGCTGAGCCAGATTCTAGGCGATCCGCCGTGCTTGCGTATGACGTCCATCAGCTCGTACGGCGCATCCCTGGGCAGCTCTTCGGGGGTGTCGTACGTATCCGGCTTAAAGCCGTACACCTTGTTTAGCCGGACGAAGATGCACGGCTTTCCCGTCTTGTAGCCCCACAACTCGTCCGCATTGAAATCGCTGAAGAAATCCATGGCGTTATCGTTCAGACTAATCAGGAATTCCTCGATCGTATCCGCAATCGGGTAGAGTGAAGTATGCTCATTGGGAGTCACGAGCAAGGTGGTCGAGTTATGAGGCACCAGCGACACGCCCGGCGCTTTCTTGAGCGACAGCGGATAGTCGTTCGGGAGGATCGCGTACTTAAAGATGGCCAACCAGAAAAGCGCAATACCGGCGATTAGTATGTAGAGGGTCAAGTAGAACAGGGTGATGCGCGTCCAGCCCCAAGCTGTGCGACCGAAGAGCCTTTTCTCGTCCAGGTCCAGCACCCGCTTGGACCAGGGCAAGTCCTTCTTGTGACGGCGCATTTGCTCTCGGCGGAACTGCTTCGGCAGCTTGTACGGCCCCGCGGGGACCATCATATCCTCGGGCATCGTAGTGCTTGTGCTGTTTAAAAATATATTCAATAAACTGTGAAATATACTACGAAATTTATGGCTGGCAATTCCCTTTTAGACAACAGAGACCAACACCTAAGTATTTTAGATTGAAATGAAAATCGAATGTTCCATGTTCAGTTAGAATTTATATTCTGGCCTAACGGAAAGATTTAACCACTTGTTTTATTGATGGATAGAGGGCTTCTTGTTGTTAATTTAAACAACGTTTACTTACAATGTGCTTTAATTTCTATTGCTGCAGATGTCAGCTAGTCTGTGCAGGTATTTCTTTTCAGATGCCACTCTTTAAATGAAAAATCCTCCAAACATACGGCTGATAACAAGGCTTATGTATTTATTTGCCTTTAACCCCCGGAGCGGACTGTGGGCCCTTTGTCCAATCCCCGATCCCCGATCCCCGATCCCTGATCCCCAATTCCCCCTCTACGATCCCCAATGAATTGGTTTGTCAGTCGGCTGCAAAGTCACTCACTGGATGCGTTTGAGCGTGAACTTCTCGCGCTCGAGTGCATTGCCTGTTTTGAAATGGAGTTCCTGTAAACCTCGCCAGGCGCAGCTGCATTTCTATTGTTATTGTTAATAATTTGCCGCCTTTGTTTGCGGAAATTACCATTTTGTCAAGCCCGGGGATGGAAGGATTTCTTTGGATTTTGCCTATTTTCAATTTGCCGGTGACTAGCTTAGCTGGAAGTCAATTTGGTTCCCGGCAGTTTCTGTGTTCTGCGAGCATTCCATTGTTCGCGGCTCAAAATCACTTCGATTGACAGGACTTTAATTATGAAGTCGTGAGTCCAATTGCACTGTTTGATTCAGCAATTGTCTGTCATTTGACCAACCTGAAAGTCATCCCAAGCTGAATATACTTCGATTTCCGTCTTTGCAAATTCGATTCACACCTCAAGTCCACTCAGTCGGTGTGTTTGCATTAATTAAGCTTTATTCAAATGACAGATAGCAGTTTTAATGAATAACTTGGCATTCGATTGTAGTATCGGATAATTTGCTCAAATTTGGCAGCTATTTAATTGGTGCGGTAGGGGCTTATTTTAGCCAAATTTCGGCTTTCTGCTTCTGTGCAATAACCTGAAATGTAAATACATTCAAATTAATATTATTAGCAGAGCCAACTAATTTTAAATAATATTCAAATGAAAAACGGAATAAATAGCAACAAATCATATACATAGAAATAATTTATGCAAAGTAATTACAAAATAATTAATGATGTCCCTTAAATCATCCGTTTGTCAATGCAACTTTATCCACAGTGATCTTACTTTGTTTTTCTAAGCATTTAGTGTAGTTTAGTTAAAGTGCTTTTTTGAGTGCGCCCAGAATGCCACAGCAACATTTTTCAAACACGCCCAGCTGCAGCTGCATTTTCCAAGTTTCTGACCAACCAACTAATTGTCAAGTGGAGAGTCGATGCCGCCGGCCTGCCACATAAGTCACCATCCGGCCCACCGAGGAAAGCGAAGGACCCGCCACCCGAAGTTCCGCCCAGAAGGGGAAATGCCGTTGGATGCCGTGTGGTTGCATTTGTTGACGGATTTCCAAAATGCCGTGCAAAGCACAAGAGAGCGCCAGCTGGAACTCGGGGAGGGGAAGGACTGGGTTGGTTCCCCCCAGTTTCGGATAGTTTTGGGTTGTTGGGACGACCGAGTGGGTGGTCTGGTGGCACGCAGCTGACAATAGGAATTGGCCAGGGACATTGACTGACGGAGCGAGCGAGGCATTTGGCAATAGCAATACCAGTTGGCCAAAGTGCCCGACTCCGTGTCCCATATATATAACACGCAGAGAAATTCCTACAGCGAATTGATTAATTCTTAATACTAAATTCAACATCTAGAAAAAATTTTAGTTGAAGTATTTTTAAACAAGACTTTTAGCTTGATTTGGTTTGAAAAAACATACATAAGAATCTTTGCTTTCTTATGCTTTTATTTATACGACTTTTACATGTTTTTTCCACTGTGCACCCCACAAATACCGTATCCCATATCCTGTCTCCTGAGCCTGCTGCACTGCGTTTTCCCTTTGACAATATGCTCAACATGATGCTCCAAAAACTGTAAACTATGCGCCAGGACACAGACACACACTCTCCCAGGCACGTGGGAATTGTTGTTTAGCGTGTGTGTGTGTGAACGGGTTGCAAAAATAACGTTGACAACTTTTATGTGGCGCAAGGGAAGGAGCGACAGTCCGGTGGTTCGGTGGTTCAGTGGCGCTGCGGGGGCGATGAATGCGGCTGCGGTTATTTATGGCAATTAAAGGACTAATGATGTCCCAGCGCAGCTAGCCGGTACATGAAGCTGCCAAAGCTGTTCCTGTTCCACTCTCCCCCTGACGCATCACCATCCGAGGTCCTGACAACGGCTAAAATGTTTTTTGGGGCCATCGGAAGGCAACTCTGGATATACCCTTTCCGGAAAATATTTTTCCTAATGCCAACTTTATATTAAGGAGACATTTAAAAAATAGTATTAAAATAATATGTATTAGTATTGAAACGTATGGCAAATACTCACTCACAGTCACTTATTCTCTTTTAAAATTAAACTTTACAAGCAAATGCATCCAATACCTAATAGCTACCATGAAATTAAAAAATTTAAGACAAACATAATGACTTTTCAAATAATTGAAAGCAGAGTATTCTACTATAAAATAAATTTACCATAATTTTTTGGTTTTAAATTTTATTTCGGCCAACTGTTCTCGCTTTTTGGGTTTGTCAATTTTCCAAATTTTTTATTTCTCCCCATTTTTACTTTGTTTTTACTCCACTTTTCTACGGTCTTACTAAATAAATTTGACAACAATTTGCGCGCCCGAAGAGAAAGTTGCTTAAAATTCAATTAATTTGTGTGTGTTGTGCAACGAAAAATGTGGCGAGCATCAACTTTCTGTGCGTGCCAGACGCGACATCATTCAACGGACGCTTCAAAAGTTGGCTCTTGGTCCCCGTCACATCGGCCAAGGTAATGAAGGATGGGGGCCGTCAGGATGAGCTGGGGACTTCTACTATTTTTGGGCTAATTTGGCCCGGCTTCTGTCGCTGCATTTGCAGATAACCAAGGCGACCGAAGGAAAGTTTTGCCAACCGATGAATGAGTGCCGAGAACCCAGAACCCAGAACGCAGAGTCCACAGTCAAGTGGACACAAGAGAAATTCCATTTGTGTGGCCAGTAATTAGATTCCAATTTAGGCTGTCCCAGAGCGAGCGTTCACTAATCATGTCTGCAGTTTCTTAAGGACGGATAATGGGACGGAAAACTTAGATTAATATAATTAGCCATGTAGTGTATGTCTTCTATTAATCGCTAATTTACAATTACAAAGATTTTATTGGTTAAAGTAATTTTAATTCAATGAAAGGTAAAGTTATTTTCACTAAGAAGAAATGACTAAGTTTATACGGCAAATAGTCACTATCTAATAATTGTTTAGTCTGCAAAATGGTTAGCTATTCCCACACTGTGCTAAGAGATCGCTGTGGAGGCTTGATGCTTTTGTCGGCCGCAAATCAATTAAATAAATAGAACTCGCATTGAGCCCGGAGACCAAAATACTTGGCTGTAAGTTATGGCCTGAGCTGATTAAATTATCAATCCGCTCTGAGTTGGCCAAGTGGCAAATCATCTGCCCAGTCATCGCAACAATAACAATAAGTCTGCAATGTTCAGATGGGCAACACTGGAAAATAAATGGTCATAAAAAACAGAAAATAAAAAAATAATAAACAAATCTTTAAGTATTAAATTTTCTATCATTAACTTAAGTTAAATAATTCGTTACTAAACTCTAACTAAGAACCACAATTTTTAGGTCTCTTTCGAACCGAGAACTTTTAAGATTTTCTCCCACTTTTTGCCCCAGTGAAGGATTGCAAGGGATTGGGGTATACGTATTGCTGGGTGCATCTCATGACTGCACGCCCGAATGCTCATTTTAAATTGACTTCAAACGCTGCTGCGTGACGAGCTGCATGGACACGGAGCCCGCAAAATCCCCGGCAGGATGCAGGATGCACCCAGACCCCGGACCAGCGACTGCTGGCACGCACGCACTCTGTTGCCATGACGAACGTGGCGAACGTGGCCCCAAACCTGGCCAAGAGAGTTGGCCAGCAATATGGTTAACGACGGACGCGTTGCCCGGGCCTTTAATTGTGCCACATCATTTATGGGCGTGGGGGCAGACAGGGAAGTGAATTTGGATGGACTGCACCCCGCCGTCCCAGATCGTTTTGTTGTGATTATGGGATGTGGTGCACGCGTGGAAAAGGCCTTAATTGTTCAAAGTTAATACGAAATTAGGAAAAATAAATATGGGATTCTTAAGCGTTAAATACTAAATGCACTTCATACATTTTCAATTGTGTTAATAAAATTAAATGTTGATCAACAACGTAAGCAACTCGTCTTTCAGTGCTTTGGCTTGGTTTGTATATGCACAAGTTAATTGAATTCAATAAAATATGTGAAATTAAACGAGAAATTACAGGACCTGCAGGCACTCGCAACAACGAAAAGGAACGTAAAAAATAAGTGGAAGCAACAACCCTCCGCGAAACAAGCGTCGAAACACCAAGACGAAGTGAAAGGTTAAAGGATGCGGCAGGATGCGGATAAAGAGGTGGCCAAGGCGCAAAAAAGAAAAAACCGAAAAAAAGGAACAGGATGAGGGAAAGGTGACGGGTACTTTGTAAAAGTGTGCAAGAAATGGCAAACTTTTTGATGCTTCAAAAAACTCATTAAAAAGGATTTGACACGTGAAGTGCGAAAAACTTTCTATTTTTATATTATTTCCCTTTTACATTTTTATGGCAACGTGTGAGGAATTCGCTATCCCCCTCAGCCCCCTCCCCTCCTTCGGCTGGGTGTGTGTGCGTTTGATGTGTGTTGATTGCCGGAGCCCATCAAACGGCGAGTGTGTGTGAGTGTCGTCGCCGCTCGTTAGAATTTGCGGATTGAATTTCAATGGCGATTGATGACGCTAAATGTGTGTGTGTTATAAGTGTGTGCACACTTTGAAAAAATGTATAAATATTTAATGCCGAACTTGGAACCTATTTTTGCCACTAATATCTAAGTTAATCTTCTTCAGAAAACCAAACTTTAAACAGGCTAAAATCTGTAATTTCCACATAATTATAAAGCAGTGCAAATACATTTCCAGGGATGTGCAAACTAATATAATACTCAAGAATACCACATCTCTCAGTGTATGCGGTTGTGTGGTTGTCCTCTTGGCAGGTATTAGCCGGCACAGCTTGTTGGGGGCCAAAAACAACTTTGGCAGGAACTCAGACACCGAAAACGCGACTCCGATCCGAGTTCCTGGCTCATTTTATGATAATGTTCAAACCTGGCGTTAATGAGCTCTTAAGCTTAAATAAGAAACGTGATTTAGTTACTAAGTAAACTAGGAAATACCGCCAGCGGAGGGACTGAGAGCGAGCGGAACGGAGCGTGTGCGAGGGAAAATCTTGGCTTAATTTGAAAAGTTTGACATTGCAGCCACACACAACACACCCTATCACACCTCGCCCAATAAAAAAGAAGCACACACTCACACACACACCAGTAAACCGGCTTACCAGGTGTAATAAGCACACAACTATCAAATCGTGGGCTGCTCCTGGCATTCGCACCGGAACTTTTTGCATACTATATGTGAGGTTCGCCAATTAATTGGCTGCCGCTGCCTCCGGAGAGAAAATGAAAAAAGTTTGCCCGAATCCTGCGAATCGAAAGACCATAATCGGATCTGATCGGTCAACGCAGCTCTCATAATTTCCCAGCCCGGCTCAAACTAATCAAAACTCAGACGGAATCTGGACCAGACTTGGGTCCAGACGACTTGACAGTTCGGCAGGGACAAAGTTCAAATTGACCGAAACAAAGCCATCGACTTTTGAATACTCTTCAATAGTATCTTTCTAATGATTACTCTAATATAATGTTATAACTTTAAGTACAAAAAAATATATTAATAGCATACACATTCACTAAATTTATGATAAAAACTTAAGGTTTATTACCTGACAGAAATTCCATTTTTATTTACATATTCTTCTCTTTAAGCTTTTCCGCACAAACCCTTTATGAGATCAGTAACATCCTTTCCGGCTAAGAGTAGACCAACCCTTTTCATGAATAACTCAATTCAACTGACTTCGGCTTATGAAATTTATGTAAATCTGCTAGAAATTGAAATATGCAGATGCTCATTTCCAAAATTAGGACAAAGCCAACGACGTTCGGGCAACAAAAATGTATTAAAATGTATTTCGCATTTTATTAAATTTGCCAACATGATAAATTCTTCGGTGTCTCGGCTCTGTCAAGTTCGGTTCAAGACGCACCCAACTTAAATTAAGTAATAAGTTTTATGCGCCTTGACCTCAAGGGTTCACACCACAGACAGCCACACACATACCGAGCACACACACTCACACTGGATGGCACAGGGATACAAAAAGGAATTTGTATTGACACACTCCTGGCAGACTTTTGCCTTTTGTGGTCCAAAGGTCGAGAGCGTGTGAAAAGCACTCGAGCAGATTTTCTTATTAAAATTATACAGATCTCTGGGCCGGCGGCGGGTGGGGGACATTTAGGGTTAATTTCGGCACCAGTCCCAGACCGACACCAGGCACAAAAGTTAATGTGATTAATGTTTACTTAATGAAATGAAGTTATCAAGTTGATTTTATCAATTTACACACAGGCGTCGCCGCAGACAAAGACCCCCAAATTCTCGAGGGCCTGTCAAAACTGGCGCCGGTGTGATGAAGGTGCTATCTGGGATTAGGTGAGACTCCATTTCGCTTTTGATGGAAAAGTCAAGGGGAAGGAACAGAGCGTTATTGGATGCACTGGGCAAAAGGGGAATCTGGATTGCCGGTAATTATATCAAATATTAAGTGACAAGCTAGGAGCCTAGAAGCTTTACATTAAAGTAAATAGACAAAAATAATATTTGAATGAATTACCTCTAATCAAGAGTAGATGTAGTAGATTTTCTCAGATTTCTCAGAGTGCAGCTGGGGCTGAGTTCAGGCAGAGGTTTTCCTGGCTGAAAGGCATATTAGTTAAATGTGGTTGACAAGCCCGGCAAATATTTGCGACAGTCTCAGAGAGATTCCGGGCCTTCGGACGGAGGAATGTCGGAAATGCTGCAATCAGTGGACTTGGCAAAGGGAATTTCGAGGAACAAGTTCAATTAAATCGCAGTCGCTCGCTCTGGCGTCTTTCGTTAATCAATGCGTTTAACGTTTTCAATCAAGCAGCTGGCAAAAAGCAAATTCAGTCGAATGATTGAAACGCGGGAGGGGGCGGTGAATTAAGCCAGTCAGTCAGAGAGACAGCTCAAATTCAGTTAAGCATTTCACTTATTTGCATATAAATTGATTAAAAAGAAAATACACGCCAGACACTCGCACACAGTCGCCGAGTTTTGAGTGTGTCAACATGGCAAAATGGCAGAAAGTACGAGAGGACGAAAGGGTCCTGCTTCTCTCGCCTGTCCATCTCGTTCCCTCTGCCTCGTCCTCGTCCTCGTCCCCGGCTTTTCCTCTTTGGCAATTTCTGACACTTCAAATGCGTATGATTGTTTTCCTTTTGATCAGCGAATTGTGAAGTGATTCCCTGATTGAGTTCAGACTGAGTTGATGCGTTGACAACATCACTGCACACACACACTCCGCCCACACACACATACACTCGGACGGGCAGTCATTCAACTGGGGAAAAGTGCGAAAAAGGTGGAAAGCCTTCAGGTCACTTTCCGAAGGTCCAATGGCAAGGTAATCAAAGTTGAGCTACGAACAAGTTGTTCCAGGAATTGCTTAATTTCCATAAATGAATTCCCCTATTTTATAGGCCTCTCGACCTAAAATTGTACAACCCAGGACTTCAAGGACATAAAAGTAATGCATTCATGTTAATATTGTTTCTATTAATGACAAAAGCAGTACCTAATATCCTCTGGAAAAGTTACAATTTTATTTTCCATGTACAAATTAATAAAAGGCCAAGTTGGCGTTAATTTGATGTGAGTCACCTTGCCCCATTTATTTGCAAACCCCGTCGTCCTGTGTGTTGTGGTTCAGCCCGAGCTGTTGCCTAGTTCCATTTACGGCTGATTGCGGCTTGTATTATTTCGGTGGTGGCAGCCTGGGATACCGCGTGGTCGATTCAAGTTAGTTGGGTTTCCATTCGGTAGGCGGAATGTTCTTAAAGGCCATTCGCACGAAAGGCTGGAGCCTCAAGGTTGATATAAATTAATCAATTATCAAGCAATAACAGTCACTTAAAATACACACACAAAGCGGTCGAAGTGGTGCTTTAAAGTGTGCATTCCAATGCACATTACGCATACGCACTGTTGGCCGCGGGAGTGATTCATGGCTGATTATTTTGGCCACGTTAGACAAACATACACGGTTTGAAATGAAAATATTGTGCTGCCGCTGTTTGCGTGGCATATTTTTGTTAACGGTCGAGTGACATGGCAGTGCACTCGGGGCGTATGCATATTGTATGAGACACATACGACCCGTGGTACATGTGTGCAGCAACAAGACAACTCCAATTGCAACCAAAGTCAGGACAATTTCGAAAATTACACGTTGCCCGCGCAAGTAAATAGACCTTGACACAACAAAGCCACAAAGGACATTCAAAACAAACGGCAACATCGATAAGTGAACAAATAATCGATACCGAGGGGGTTGAATTCCCCCTATATAGGGCCACAGTGATAACTTTTACAGCAGGCGGCATAGGTAAAAATTTTCACAATAAGCATTATTTATTTATTCATCTGTTGGGTTTTTTTTTAACTGTATAATATATAAATTAATATTTTCTGTGTAAAGCACTTACACCAAGCAAACAAACCAATATCTGAATTTAAAATTGGCCTCTTATAATTTTATTTATATTTTCGACTTCTAATTATGAAAAGCTAAGGATAAATATTTGCTTCTTAAAACTAATTTGCCAGTTAAAGTTTTCTAGAAACAACTGCAAAATCTTCCATTAAATTATTTTATGTAATCCAGTCTTCAAAAGAATCCCAATCATCATGCATGACACATTGACCTTTATTCCCCCCGCAATCTCGTTGGAATAAAGTTTATCAAAGTCATCGTTTGTTTAACTTTGACCTTTCTCGTTCGGTTCCAGCGGCAATAAAATCAAACCAAATAAATTTTCCACTGGCGGACTCTGCGAATTGCATACTTTTAGGTGATTCCATTTTTTCATCTAGATCCATTTTAGAGGCAACATCCGTTTCGTTTTTATTTTTTATGTGTCGGCGCTTGTTTGTCGCAGGTAAACATTTTGCCACAGAACCTCGAAATTGGTGTGTGGGAATAGTCACAGTTTAATTGAAATAAAACGTTCCTGAAAGGGGCTGAGGGCGGTGCTGTCACGTTAGCTACTTAATAGATAAATCTGATCATGTTTTAGTTATAAAAAATATATTTGGGAGAGTTTGCTTTTAGTTACAACCCACTTGCTGTAATGCCATGCATTTGCTTCGTTACATTAAATATTTTAATGGAACAAATCACTTGAGCATTTACTATATTCCAGATACATTTTTAATGTTCGTCTTAATATTTAATCTTAAAACAATTACTCCGTTTTCTTTTGCTTTCTGATTTTAATATGGGCATCACTGGCCGAGAGAGAGCGAGAATGAGTGAGTGATTAGGCGGATGAGTCAGGTGTGTGAGCGGCTACTGGCTCTTCTGTCTGTGGCGCGCTGTCTGCTCTACATGACCGTAAATGCTTTTCAGTAACTAGTTTTTTCCCCGCCAAAGCTCATATTTCTCTTTCTCTCTCTCTGTCTGTCGCTCTGCGGCTCTGAACATCCCACTATCCCTCCCCACGACAACTCGCCTGTTTATTCATTGCCGCCGCTTTATTTTTCGCTTTCAGTTTGCATTTCAAAGCCGGCAAAGTAACAAGTATCTTGCAGTTACCCATTCAGTTGGGCGACTATAAAAAGAGAAAACTCCATCAAATTTCGTACGAAAATAGGAAAAAGGTCTATTGAAAGTGGAAAAAAGATACGAACATGGACGTAAGTTGTGTTGGTTTTGACTTATTTTTATTCTGTGGGGGGTAAACTTTTGTTCGGCGACCTTCACCTTGAGCTCCAATTAGACAAATGGCAGATGGGCTTTCACAGAAATGAAAAACCCACCAGCCACCCGCAGCAATGGTGCCTTCCTCTGGCTACCTGGTGTCGAAATCAACTTAATTGAAAGCATCCAGCTTTAAGTTTGTGACGAAACGCTTGGAGAGCGTCTTGAGAAATATCAGCTGAGGCACAACAAATGATTCACTGCCTTTTGAGTACATTTCGTTGTTTATACTGCTTGGGTTTCCACAAAGGCTTTAATTACTTGCTCCATAAATGGATATTACGGTTAGTCACTTTAATGTGGGCCTGCGTCGAATTGCAATACTCGGAATAGCCACAAGATATTTTGGGAAAATATTCCACTTGGTGGTTGACGTTGAATCACTGGATTTTGTTTATATGAAATGTTGATATGTATATGTGCGGTTAAATAAATAAAAGTAAGCTAATAAAAATAGAGCAATATCGTTGCTACTTGAAGAATTATCTCATTAAAGGTATTATCTTCGCTTTGCTGTTACGTTTGAAAAGCTACAATTTAACTAGTTATTATTAAGACACAAACCTTGATTATCAAATAGTTTTTTGTTTTCATTTCAAGGAAATATTCAATTTAATTTAATTTTTAGTATGTAACTTTAAAGAGTGTACTATTAATCCAAAGTTTCCTGTTAGATTTCAGATATTCACAACAGTGGATATTTTTACTTGTTTTCATTCATTCACTAAGTTTTAACTATACAAAAATTTGTAGTATTTATTAGTATACAATTAAACAGATATTGCCCTTTCTTATTATAATTATTGGTTGTTCCTAAAGTCTGGAAACATTTGAAAAGCCACGACCATAGTTAATAATCAAGTAACTTACAAGGTTAAACCTTGTTGCCCTAGATCGACGAGTCAAAATAGAGCGCAATATTGTATAGTATACAATGTATACAGATATTGTGGAGATGTTCTCATTTAATAGATTTTCCAAGTGTATTAAAAATGCAGTAAATACTTCTAGAAGCGTAATTCCACGTACATAGTTTTCAACCATCTCACCCCCAGTCCCCCAACAACGACCTGTACACCCTCGAGGCAAACCTGGTGAACAAATCGCTCCGGGAACTGACAGATGGCGCCGACAAGGATCCCATCACCAAGCTGCGACTGCTCTGCTTTAGCCGCGGAGCAACAGGCATTTTGGGCCTGGGAAGGT
>VNJV01011774.1:0-27876 GCA_008042635.1 Drosophila nikananu
TACGCTACCAATGAAAGGGAGCTATTAGCCATAGTCTGGGCGCTAGCTAAATTGCGACACTACCTGTATGCGGTCAAAGAAATAAACATCTTTACCGACCACCAACCTTTGACATTTGCGGTATCGGAATCCAATCCGAACGCCAAGATCAAGAGGTGGAAAGCACGCATCGATGAATCCGGCGCAAGAATGTTTTACAAGCCCGGAAAAAATAATCTCGTTGCAGATGCCCTCTCGAGGCAACAACTCAACGTTGTTGAAAACCAAGAACCTGAGTCGTGCGCGGCCACAGTACACAGTCAGCTCTCGCTCACATACACGATTGAATCTACGGACAAACCCGTAAATTGCTTCCAGAACCAAATAATTTTAGAAGAGGCGCGCTCCCCTTGGAAACGCACTTTTATACTATTTGGAAATAAGAGGCGTCACACAATTAACTTCTCGTGCAAACAGACTTTGCTAGAGGAACTTGCCAACACCATTATCCCTAATGGTGTGAATGCCTTCCACTGTGATCTTCACACGTTGGCACAAATCCAGGACGAGGTGGTCCGACAATTTCAGGCCACAAAATTCTGGTATTGAAAAAAAAGGGTCACCGACATTTTCGCGGTTGAAGAGAGGAAAGAAATCCGCACCGCATAGCACAACAGAGCTCACAGGTCGGCCCAAGAGAATGTGAAGCAGGTTCTCTCCGTGTACTACTTCCCCAAGATGACTAAATTGGCGAGCAAGATAACTGCCAACTGCAAAACCTGCGCCAAGGCGAAATATGATAGACATCCAAAGAAGCAGGAGCTCGGTGAAACACCAATCCCGGGCCACGTAGGAGAAATATTGCACATCGATATTTTCTCAACGGATAGGAAATACTTCCTCACCTGTGTGGACAAGTTTTCAAAATTCGCCATGGTGCAGCCGATACCGTCTAGAACCATAGAGGATCTGAAACCACCCCTGCTACAACTTATGAAGATGGCTTTGCCATCTACTGCGACAATGAACCATCATTGAAATCGCACACAATAGTGGCAGACTTGGGGACCACAGTCCTAATTAAAGGGAGGGTGGTCCACAAAGACAACCTCAAGTAACCCGAACAGAGCCCAGTTGCGGTTCCCCGGAGTTTTTTATTTTCATTCTTTTCATTTATAGCCACTTGGCATAAGTTTTTTATTCCTTTTGTTTTTCATCTATAGCCACTTGGCATAAGTTTTTTATTTTTCATTCATAGCTACTTGGCATAGGTTTTCATTATTTTTCGATTCCCATAGCCACTCGGCTTAATTTTTTAACGTTTAATTTACTTCCTCTTATTCGTCTATTGGTGGTGGGCAACTCCATTCCGAATATTTATTAATCAACCACACATATTACAGGTCGTTTCCAACGCTTCTACTTTATCTCCTGGCGGTGGCATCGGCCCACGTCACAGATTACACCCATGCAAATTATATTCCCGTCATCGACGGCCAAGTCTTAGTATGGGAGGAATATGCCTACGTTAGACACTCTGCTAACCTCTCCGAGTATAGGCGAGTGATTGACGAAACCAACGTTATGGTTGATATGTTCCCCGAATCCCATATGAAGAAGCTCTTAAGCATTGATATCGCTCACCTTCGTGACATGCTCGACTCGTTGAGCGTCCATCACAGAGTGTCCAGGAGCCTAGATTTCTTGGGAACTGCGTTGAAGGTTGTCTCAGGAACACCTGACGCCGAAGACTTTGAGAATATACAGGGGTGCCATGCAAAACACCGGTGTTTTCATTTCCACAAAAAGGCGTTTCCGCTAAATCAATTCCTCGGTGCCACAGAACATCGAAATAGTTAGGTGTTTTTAGTTTTTTCGCAAACCATTCGATATTGGCTGGCAGGGCTGCCATATTCCCAGATAACCTCACGAATGTATTTGATTAGCAAATATTTTAATCAAATTAGTGTAAAATGCTGGGTTTTGGGTTCTTTTATTCTTTAAACAATGTTATGTAACCAATTTTGCTAATTCATTTAGATTTGTTTTACTCTTTACTCTTTTCTGCGCTCTCATCTGCATCGGCCTAACCTGCCAACGAGCCATTAGGGTCAAGAAATCCACAGCCCAACTTAAGGAAGTACTCGCCAAAATAGGGTCGGCCGAGGACGGCCTCAATCTTGAGGGGAGAATAGTTAACTAAGTTAACTGAGCGGACTGACCGCTGACCAGCACCGGTCAAATTGCTGACCAAGCATTTGGCCGGAAGCTCGAGCATAGCCGGCAAAGCTCTGCACTTTGGCAGAGGCCGCTATGAAGCTTTTTCCTTTGTTAGCTTTAAGCAGTTCGTTTTGGACACTCTTAAAATAAAGAGCCATCGCTCAAGAACCAACAACTCCGGCATTCTGTCGTTAATTTTATATTTGATCACAGCAATCTGAGTCTCTAGGCCAGTTGTATTATGGAAGGCAGTCACCTTCCCAACGTAATCGTCGTAAATCTCCAAGTGGATTTATCACCCCCTTCCCTGCACGAGGGACACCATCAACCAACCAGCAAAATCATTGGAGACCGCAGCGAGGGGTCCCCCCGGCGGCCAGTTGGATCTTAATAATTTATATATATAAAGTAATTTTTTTTTCAAATCCTTTTTATTTATATTTATGTATGATAGAACACGAAACAATTTTCTTTGGGGATTGAATTGGAGTGGGGATATCGGCTAAAATGCCCAAGCCATAAGTCTTTCTTCTCCAATGTAAAGAGTAAAATCGTATATAATCCCAAATACACCAGCTATATTTAACATTTTAAAACCCCACTTGTGGGGCTTTATTGGAAGATATTGTTTTAGAATATGTTGACCTAGCAAGAGAGAATGTGGTATTGTGCTATTCAGAAATGTATTTACAAATAATAAGTTAACTTTATATGTAATCATTGCCCTTTTATACTTTGGAATTCTTCCTGCGAAGTTTCATTTTGTATTACGGCATCCAACAAAGGTCGGAGCTTGTACAATTTGTCATATTCGGGTGTTCCCTTCTGAGGGTCTTTAGAATTATCGTTTAATTGGAAAAACTGTTTAATTTTGCCCTTTGCTTGGCATATAAATTCGTTTCCTCAATTTTGTTCAGTATCCCGCATATAGCGGACGTGCTTTCGCATGAGCTCTGGAAAAAAAGTTTAAAAAGTGGATGAAATAGAGAAAACTTAAAGAATATTATACTGGAGTAGTACAAACAAAGCGAAAAGCCGCTAAGTAATCAAAAACAAAGAATAATATAATCAAAACACTAGTGTTATTTACAAGTGTTATGATTAAGACAAGTGGTTATTTAATTTAAACTAATAAGTGCCACGCAAAATCAGCAACGATCCAAAGAATAAGCGTAGAAGCTCCGTTAACCCAAGAAACGCCTCTTACTCATATTTCTCAACTCGAGATACCGTCGATGAAAAGAAGTCGACAAAGAGCAAGTCGGCT
Source organism: Drosophila nikananu (assembly GCA_008042635.1). NCBI lineage: Eukaryota > Metazoa > Arthropoda > Insecta > Diptera > Drosophilidae > Drosophila > Drosophila nikananu. Next base: position 3,467 of record VNJV01011774.1, read on the forward strand.
CTACTGACCGTCGACACCAAGAGAGCCAACTCTGGCTCACCCTCCCTGCTCACCCCAACTCCTTTCAATGTCAAATCCCACCACCGCCGGCTTCGATGAAAGAAGCTTGTAACGACCCTCTCTTGGGTTGCGCGGCGTAGCTCTCCGAGGTCGGGGTTCACACAAATTTGTAAGTTCCGGCCCTTGAGTCCTTTGAGTAAGAAAAACCGTAGGTGTTGATTTGATTTGCGTTTATTTTAAGTATAATTCCCTGGAAGAGAGCGTGCGACTCCACGGGTGCAGTGGTTAGTCGGCTTGTTGATACCCTAGGTTGGCAAGATGTTGTGACTCCGCGTTTTCGACGCGGTGTAGTCGCCTTGTGGATATCCTGCGTGGGCAGTAAGAGAGAGTGACTCCGAGGCCTGGCGCGAGTAAGTCGACCCTGTGGTACCCTGTGGGAGATACGTGGAAGTGACTCGGCGGTTTGGCGCGAGCTAGTCGACCCGGTGATACCTCGTGTTACTTGGTGTTCTCTGACTCTGTGTCTTCCTGTGTGATTGGGTGTTTTTCTGTGTGTCTCTATTTCTCGACGTGATTCTGTTCTTCCCGGTGTGTCTCTGTGTTTCCTACGCGTGACTCTGCGTTTCTCTGCTCGCTCGACTCTGGGTCGTGATAGCGATCTGTGACACCCGTGTGTCGAGAGCGGTGTAGCCGACCGCAAGATACCCTGTATTGGGCTATCTCCGGGATGAGGTTATGGCGGCGATTGTCGTGGCCTAAGCTCGCACCGTCAGTCCAAACTCCTGATACCCTCGATCATCGAGATCTTGCTATCCGGAGCTAGACCTTGACCCCGTCCTGCTCAATTGCTCAATATTCAGTAACTAATCAGACTTCATTTTGTATCTTCCGTCGTGCTAGGTAATAATAAACAATAATAATAATAAAACTAATAACAACTATAATAATAACAACTCAATTAACTGCTAAACTAACTTAAACTAACTACATGGAAAAATAGCTGTAGGGATTGCTACGCGGGGCGTCGCCAGCTCCAACAACTAGCAGTGCGACAATTTCTGCAGACTCAGCAAGAGCACTGCCAAAAACTAAACCAACTACCAATAATGAAAATTCGGTGCAAACTACAACAAAACCCGTATGCTTTGATAAGCAACAAGCGGTCCCGGCTACACAGACCGGTATGGATCGCCACTTCCAGATTAAGCGTAAGCTTATTCCACTTAACACATATCCCGAATCATTTAATTAGTGATAATGCGAATTTTATTATAATATTTATTCAAGATAAGTTAAGCATGCGTCGAATATATCGCGATCACGTGAGCGGGGATATGACATTTGAGACATTTATGAATATATCAAGAAAGTGTTGGGAGAACAGATTTTGGTTTTTAGTATTCTTAAAGGATCATTATGTAAATACTGGAGAAAAAGAAACAGTTCAGAATCCAACTTCGTAATGACCACATCACTAACAATTGCTTTAAATGGGAATACATCTATATTAAAACAAAGTTTTTTTTCCACAAATTGAACTAAAACGTACGACTAGGGAATAATTTATTTCAAATTGAGAATAAAGTAAAAGAAATACTGGCCGGCTCAATCAAGTTTGATGAAATTATAAAATATATTATAAATAAACTGAAGCAGTACAATCTTCATGACGCCATATAAATACAGTAGAATGTAACACCAACACATTACAAGTTCAAGTTGGTACCAAAAATAAGACGGTGTTTTTCAATCATGAACGATCAATTGGTCGGATATTTATATTTAATAAACGGAAAGTAAAACCATTAATATTATTATTGGGTCATATGTGGGAAATAGAGCTGGATAGAGCCCTGGATATAAAATGAACATCACGCCAGGAAAATCTGATTTATTTTGCCTGTCAACACCAGATTCGGAAAACTTATCATGACGGAGATTTCATTAGTTTGCCTATAGAAACTGTATCAATTCGACTTCACTTACGACCAACAGGATGATTATTTATAATAAAAACTCGTCACATCGCTCCTTTGGTAGTATTATCAAATCTAAAGATGAAGTGAAAGCATTATTATATGATATTAATATCATTGGGATTTAATATTAAATAAATAACGTTTATAAAATAATATTCAAATGAATGACATTTTTTATGTTCAAGAACAACTTCCTAATGATCAAAGCATTGTTAAAAAAGAATATTATTCTTATTATCCATATCAACAAAACTTTAAGCCGAATGATGAAGTCCGTATTACAGTACAGAACCAAGATTTGTATGTCTTGCCATTTGAAAGTTTTCTCAACTTTGAAGGAAGACTTAGCAAAATTATTGATGCAAATTCAAGAACGAGTAGCACATGTAACATGTATCAGGCTAGGTGGTGTCTTGAAGAGGTAGGCGCACGTGAATTTTGCACGGCTCTGCTCGTCAGCTAGGGAGGGTGAGATCTTGCCTGCTCTTCAACTTTTCACCTTACGAACAATGTCTCTATTAGTTTTCTCGTGCAACGACGAGAAGGGGGGAAGAGAAAATCAATTCGCTCTCACGGATAGAAGGGCACTCTCTTATTGACTCAAAACACACGCTTACCGTCCTCTGATATTATTGAGGACACAGTTCGCCCTCCCTGCCTATGGTCATCCGTGCCAAGAAATTTCAACATTATGAACGACCCCTACAAGAAGCTACGGGAACAACATGCTGGTGGAGGCCAACAGATTTGCGATTTTAAAACATTATAAAATTATTTATTAATAGTAAAGAAATCTCCCTAACTTTACCGCTTTATGATAATCCAGCGAGCGAAACATACAAGTATAAATTGAGATGAACTGAACTTATCACTAGGACATAATTGTAACTAAATTATCGGACATAAAGACATTTGACCCAAAAATTAAAATAAAAATACAAATGAATGAAAGTAATCTCTCTAGTATATAAAACTAGGCGCCTTCCGCTTCGCTTTGGGACACTCGCTCCGCTCGCTCGCCTAGGTCCGCCCCTACTCGCTTCGCTCGCCACCCCTCTTTCTTTCTGCCTTACGCGTCTTCTTCTTCTTCCTCGTCCTTCTTCTGCCTTCTTGTATGTTGTATGTAGTGTGTTCTATGTTTGTTGTATGACGTCTTCAATTCCCGCATAGAGCGAACGCGGCTTGCTCACCCTCCCTGCTCACCACAACTCCTATCAATGTCAAACCCCACTACCGCCGGCTTCGATGGAAGAAGCTCCAACAACTAGCAGTGCGACAATTTCTGCAGTCTCAGCAAAAGCACCGCCAAAAACTAAACCAACTACCAATAATGAAAATTCGGTGCAAACTACAAAAAAACCGTAAGCTTTGATAAGCAAAAAGCGGTCCAGGCCATACAGACCGGTATGGATTGAGCGTAAGCTTAGTCCACTTAACACGGTTGGTAATAAACCAAAATCAACCGTACCAACAATAGAAATGAAATAATTACGAGTTCCAACGAAAACCGATTCTCCATCTTAGCAGAGGCGGAGAACAACCAGGCTGAGCAGGGGCAGGAGACACAAAAGAAACCAAAGCCCCCCCCTATCTTTATAAGGCAAAAAAGCTCAAACGCCCTGGTCAACAAAATAGTTGCGGTGATCGAGCGACAGCTACGCGCCAACAACATACGCAAATTGCGTATTATAATTCAAAAAGTACACCAGACGTATTTTTCGCCAAGACAGCCAAATGGCTCGCTAATTACAACTAAGGGAATCCCTTGTGCCAAAGCACTAAAAAAAAGGCATGGAAAATCCCCCCCAGCCAGACTCAGAAAATGCTCAGCAGGTTCCAGGGCAGCCGCAAAGCAAATTGGAATATATGATGTTTACCATGCAACAAAGTATGATGGAACTCATGTCATTTATGAAAACAACCCTTGCTCAGAACCAGAACATGGTGATTCAGCTGCTTGTAGCACAACAGTCAAACAAATTTTGTTATTTTCGCTAGTCCCACTCCCACCTCCCGCCCAAGAATATAAGTTGCATACTGGGGAGTGAAAATGTCATTAGTTTGCATTTGGAGCTGTTGAGATGTAATAAGTTAGCTCGACACCATGCTTGAAAGTTGTTAAGATCCGATTGTAAGTCTATACTGCAGCATAGTTAAACATCGTCAGCGTACATAAGTACCCTAGAGTTGGTTAGAACTAACGGAAGGTCATTGATAAACAACGTAAATAGCAGTGGGCCAAGATGGCTGCCTTGTGGGACGCCAGATGTGACACTGAGAGAGTTGGATAGAGCATTTTTAAACAGTACCTTTTGAGTCCTGTCACTCAAATAACTCTGAAGCCAATTAAGAAGATCAACTGGAAACCCTACTGAATTAAAGCTTCCTTACAAGAAGAAAGTGATTAACCGAGTCAAAAGCTTTACTAAAGTCCGTGTAAATCACATCGGTTTTAAGGTTTCGTTGGAAACCCCTAATAACAAATGAGATAAGTTCCGGAAGATTTGTAGTAATCGATCCTCGCCTTATAAATCCATGATAAGGTAAGGTAAACAATTTGAGATGGGGTAGCACAGAGCCTCGGCGCAATACCTGAGTACACAGCCCGGTATACCATGCGGACCCGGTGCATAAACTGGCTGAGCATGTTGAAGATCCAGACAAAGAGAGCTTTCTTCTAAAATAGGACTGAAAATTAGGTTCGAACTGGGCATAGGGAAAAGGTGCATCTGGTTCATCAGGTTTGAATTGGTTGCGGAAGAATATGTCGTTTTAAAAAACTCACCAAAAAGATCGGCGATTGCCTGATCCGAGCTTGCTGAAGAATTTTGAAATGAAAGCGAGGAAGGATATAGGTTTGCTTCACGCTTGGTGTTAACAAAATTATAAAACTGTTCGGGTCCTGTGAAAACTGAACCCAACAACAAGTCAGATAATTATTTTAAGACCGAGCGGTAAGCACGGTATATTTCGACCGAGCGCTGAGATAGTGAGAAAGGACAGTTTGAGAACCAGTGAGTTTATATTTTTAATAAAGCCTAGACTTCACATTTTTTAGGCGTGTCAGCTCCTTATTCAACCAAGGTGGTTTAATGGAGACAGACGTATAGTTTAAAGGAACACAGGATAAAAAGAAGGAGTTAATGGCACAGTAAAAAAGGTCCATGGCGGCTGCCTTGCCAATACATAAGTACTGATTTGACCAATCAAATTCAGAAATAAATTATTTAGCGTTTGAAAGTAAGCATTGCGAAAACAGCAAAATTTATTCTCTAAACAATCAGAATTATGCTTTACAACGGTCCCCGTTTCGATAGGGCACATACTGCGCACTCTACGACATCCGGTCCAAAAAACGTATAACTTCCCTCTCTATCTCCTATAAGAATGCAAGAGGCTTACGTAGTAAGCTTCCTAAATTGTATTTTTTCTTTTGCATCCCTGGTTATTGTGTTCACAGAAACCTGGTTAAAGCCGGAGATTCTGAGCTCCGAAGTTTTTCCAGCTGTGTTCGCGATATATCGGCTGGATCGGCCTATCAGACGTGTCGTCTTAGCGGTTGACTAAAGTCTCGCGTCGGAATTAATAACTTCCGAGGAGTTCAACGAAGTTGAATTCCTTCGTGTAAAGCTATCAGTCAATGGTAGCTCCATTTTCATTACCTGTTCCTACATTCCACCTATGCCAGAACTTCCCATTTATTGGAACCATCTTTCCAGATGGTTTCAAATCGACTTTGGGATAAGGATCATTTATTAGTTCTTGGTTATTTTAATATCCCCGGGGTTCTTTGGTCCTGCAGCGCTGCTCCCCGGCTAAGAAACCTTTTGTATCAATAACATAAAATAAATTACCAATTTACTTTTGAATGGAGCGGGAACTTTCCTGTTCCATTAAATAAACAAAAACCAAACCAATAGTTTTTATCATTTTTAATTATTGTAAGGCGACACAGACTATATAATATAACACTTTTGTGAGGTAGTTTTCGCTTGCTGGGATATGACTCAGTCCTGCCAGGGTCTCTTACAGAAAAATTATAAGATCTGGGACACAGCAACTTGGATGAGACGGTGGGCTGGCGTGAGGTGGAGTTTGCCAGCCACCGGGTTACACTTGAAAGAAAATAATTTGGTCGGGTGCAACAGAGGAAAAGACCGAGTTACTATTCATGAGAGAGGTCCGAGAGGGAAGGAGAGAAATATAAGAGCGTTCGCTCTCTAGTCGGAGTCAAACGACTCCCGACTCGAACTGCTAATTTCACGCGGCCGGCTGTGCCTGGCCCGGCCAAATTAAATTCATATCTATATCTGAAAATTTTCCTCTCAGTGTAGCACATTTAGGTTAAATTTAAATATATATAATTCTCCACAAGAATATTTTATTCCATATATTTTTCGTTATTTTATTTCCAATATATTTCGCGGTAATATTTTTCCAATATATTTCGCTATTTTATTTCACTTATATTTCGCTATATTTTTTCAGTATATTTCGCTATTTTATTTCACATATATTTCGTTATTCTTATTCCACATATATTTCGCTACCCTTATTTTACATAATTTCCCATTTGTTCCATTTTCTCTCAGTGGCTATATTTTACTGGTCATAACATTTCCCTGCTTTCTTCGATTCCCGCTTTCTTTCCCAACACCGTTTCATTTGGGGGTTACTTGGGGGGGAATTAGTTTCTAATTACTTAATATAGAGTCGGTCTGACTGTACTCTACCGGTGGCACCGCATCGAGGCTCGTTGAGATTTTCTAATTCGCTAAACGCGGCCGTTCTGGCCGGTCTTGCAGCCACCTCGTTGCGGCTCACCCATCTCGCTCGCTCTGCCACACATCCACGCTAAGGCAGCTTCCCGGAAGAGCTCCGCTCTGCCGCTGGTCCTGGGCCAAGCGGTGCCGTTCTTCCTCCCGCGTTGAGCACCTCCAATTCTCACCCTATCTGGGTTTTCCACACGCCGACGTCGATGGCAACCGCCCATCTGGATCCCAAATCCTCACTTTGTCCTTTTCCGCGAGTCCGCACTTTTCAATGTTCGAATTCTAGTTTTCACGTCTGTTTGCTCACGCTGTCTCTCACCAACTCAAATCAGCTTCGCGAAACTTCTCGCGGAGTTTCTTCTTAACTTCTTCCTGAAGTTTTGTCATCCAAACATCCTCTCTCTGTCGCCCTCATTGGCGCGTGCCAATTTTCGGAGTGGGTTCCGGTGGCGTGATCTCGCGCTCTCTCGCTCGCTCCTCTGCATTGGCTCAGCATTGTCGTAGGTCATGTGACCTACTTTTTCATGGTGGGTTTTGGTGCGTGTGTCCGTGTGCGTTAGCCTTCCAGGCTAACGGATCGAGCTCGGGCCAGAGATGATAGTTCTATAACTATCGTATGTGGCTACTGTAGCCCTAATTTATTTAATCTCCTACAGAACTAATACTTATGCTTATTATCTACTACTTAGCTATATTATTTACATTGGTTATATTACACAGTGTAACAAAATAAAAGTCGAAAAAACACGGAAAGAAGTGAGAGTTGCATATTTCGAAGCAAACATTTTGTCTTTCTCATTCGAAATAAAGAATAAGTTATTTTTTTTCCTGTAAGCTACTCCATTAGGCAATACAAAACTGCGACACTTTTTTAAATTGGTCAACAACTTTTCGAGCAGGAATTTTCCAAAGTGAAAAAGTGCAGAAAAACCGTTTTTTGACCATAACTCAAGATTTTGAGGGTGTTAGAAGAATTTCAAACATGGTTTTGTGTTATATTCGACCTGCTTAACTATCTCTACTAGGTCACTTCAAAAGTTCAAAATCACTGTTACACTGTGTTATTATTATTATTTTTTATTATATTTGTGATGGGCTGGTCCGCCCTTCACACTTTATTTTCGGCCCTACTTAAGACGAAAGCACTATTCTTTTAGATCTTCAACTGGTAAGCCCGTTTATTCGCCAGGTCCCGACGGTATACCTGGCTGCGTGCTTAGGTATTGTGCCGACGTCCTGTGCAATCCCCTTCTGAAATTGTTTACATTGTCCTTAGAAACCTCCCACTTTCCCCTTATTTGGAAGGAAACATTTGTTATTCCTCTCCACAAAAAAGGTAGCAAATCGGATGCCAGCAACTATAGAGGAATCTCTAAATTGTCGGCCATTCCAAAACTTTTCGAGAAAACCATAACTCCTCATTTGCAGCACCTATGCAGATCGATTATTTCTCCATGCCAGCATGGATTTTTAAAGCAATGAAGAACGACAACCAATCTTTTGGAGCTCACTTTTTTTTATAGTTAAGGGCTTCCATAAAAACTTTCAGACAGACGTAATCTATACTGAATGCAGTAAAGCATTTGACTCTGTTAACCATTCTCTCCTTGTTTGGAAACTCGATCTAATGGGATTTCCGGCTGATCTTCTTGGTTGGATCTCAACTTATCTGAATGGCAGAACGCAAAAGGTCATCTTAAAAAATTTTTGTCCAATGTTCTCAGGGTTACCTCTGGCGTCCCGCAAGGGAGCCATTTGGGTCCCCTGTTGTTTACATTATTTATTAACGACCTGCCCAAAAATGTGACTAACTCCAGAGTACTTATGTACGCGGACGATGTCAAACTTTGCGTGCAATATAAGGACGCTTCCTGCCAATCTGAATTACAGACAGATCTTAATGATTTTCGAACATGGTGCCGCAAGAACTTATTAAACCTAAAGGGCTCTAAATAACATTCTCGCGTGTCGCTCCCAAGCTTGCGACTTACACGCTGATCAGCCGCTCTTTGGAAAGAATTAACGTAGTCGATGATTTGGGTGTCCGCCTCGATCCTCAACATGACTTTATTGATCATATTTCGTTCATGGTGAATAAAGCCAGAGGTGTGCTTGGTTTCATTAATAGGTGGACGAAAAAATTTAAAGACCCCTATGTTACAAAATCCCTATACATTTCATTGGGTTTGGAGACCTCAGTATGGGGTCAACAGTAAACGCGTTGAGTCAGTTCAGAAGAATTTTTAATTTTTCGCTTTAGACGGTTTGAACTGGGATCAAAACCAGAGGTTACCCTCGTACTCTAGTAGTCTCTTCGTAATTAACTTACCTTCGTTAGCTAATCCTAGAACCATGCTTGGCATTACCTTTATTTTTAACCTAATCCACGGTGACGTGGTAAGTGCTGATTTTTGGGTCAGCTTAATTTTCCCATACCGAGTACAAATATAACACTAATGTTGCGTCACTGTTGGACATTGTTGAATTGCATGAACCCCTTAGAGTCTTATGTGCAAATTAAACCGATTTGTACATAATAACGTCAAATGTAGATAGCCTTCCCAAACTAAAAACTTTAATACTAACCAGCTTAGTAGGCATGCAGGCAAACAATCTGGCAGCACGCCAGTTGTCACTTCCTCGTATACCTTTCCTATATTTTCACATTTTCGCGCCCACTAACACCTAACACGAAATTGCACGTGCTTGGTGTCATACGGTCTAGTTGAATGTACTGACCTTAGTGCATCAACGTCCAGTAAAAAAAAAAAAAAGGACGGTAAGGATCTTCGGGTAGCGTCAATGGAGCAACTCTTACTAAGTCTACACCTAGAGGATCAGAGACGAAACAAAGATCCAATAAGCGGTTTCATGAGTTATGGACATGGTTAACTTGAGACACAGATATGTTAAGCAGGCCATCAATAAGGTCATGCTTTGCCATAGACTGGAGGACATTTGGCACACCATCTGATGACCAGGTATATTGAAGTCGGCTAGAGATATGAGTTGGTGTAGGTCTGAAAACCTAATAAATGTCTAACCTACGTATATCCATGTGGAATGCCAACGGCAATTCAGGGCAAAAACTTGAAATAACTAACTCAATTCCTAAATGTAAATCACATCGACGCCATGCTGCTGGTTGAAACGCACCTCACAGGGAGATATTACTTCCATATAAGAAGTTATACCTTCTGCCGCACAGATCACCTGGATGGCAAGGCCCACGGCAGAACCTCAGAGAAAGCATCAAAGACCACTTTCACCAAAGGTTTGCAATAAATTACTTACAGCCACGTCCATAAAATTGCACTCAGAAAACAGCAACCTTTGCATTGCCGCTGACTACTGCCCACCTCTCTTTAAGGCCAATTCATGGACTTCTACAACACACTGTGGGATCGCTTCATAGGTGCAGGAGACTAAACCGCCAAACACACGCACTGGGGATCACGCCACGTGCCTCCCAAGGGAAGGCAACTTTATAATGCACTTATAAAAGTGAGCAATAAATTTGACTATGTTTCTTCTGGTAGCCCCACATAATGTAAGAGACTACACCTAAAACTGAAAGCCAGCAGCCTCCACTGGATTATAAACTCCCGATCGCCCTTGTGTCTGGACTACAAGGTCCTGCTCTACAACTCCACTCTTAAGGAAATCTGGACGTATGGCTCCCAGCTTTGGGGGAACGCGAGCAGAACAAACATATACATCATACAGCGATCAAAGATCCGAATCAAAAATCCTGCGAACTATCACTGGGGCACCACGGTATATTCGTAACCAAAACATCCACAGGGACCTTGGGATTCTCACAGTAAGAGATGAAATAGACAAGCAAAAAGCGTCCTACAAGGAAAAACTCTCTGACCAACCAAACCCCCCCTCAAGGGTCCTGACTCGGGTTTCCAACCGAATCCGCCTGCAATGCACCGATCTTCCAACCCAGCCATAATTTGTCAGGGCCATTTTTAATGTCTGTATGACTCCTAGTTAGGTAAAAGTATAAGATATGAAACACTTATTTTCCCTGAAATGAGAATTTCAATAAGTAAAAGCAAAGTATAAAAAAACAAGAAAGGAAGCTAACTTCGGCATGCCGAAGTTTAAATACCCTTGCAGTAAGTAAGAAGAAGAAGAAAATTCTTCTGACTTTTTCGTTTTCTCGGGTACTGACATAAGGTAAATGTTGCGAAAGAAAAATGTTGCTAACGAGAAATGTTGCGAGCGAAAAATGTTGCGAACGAATTTAATGAATTTATATATATATTCCTATGGCTGCTATATGATATAGAGGTCCGATTTGAATAAAATTAAAACCGAAATTCTGGAATAACACAAAACGGCTATGTCTCAAATTTCATGAAAATATGTGAAAAATTGGCTTAGTTAGATTTTTTCCTCAAAATTTTCTGATCGGTCCTATGACAGCTATATGATATAGTTGTCCGATTTTGATCAAATTAAAGAAATTCAAGAATTATACAAAATGGCCATATCTCAAATTTTATTCAAATATTTTAAAAATTGGCTAAGTTATAATTTTTTTCATTAAAATTTACCGATCTTTCCTATATAGCTATATGATATAGTCGTCCGATCCGGCTCGTTCCGACATATATAGCAGTGAGAGCATATAGGAGCAGATCTGCAAAGTTTCATCCAGATAGCTTTAAAACTGAGGGACTAGTTTGCGTAGAAACGGACAGACGGACAGACGGACATGGCTAGATCGACTCGGCTGTTGATGCTGATCAAGAATATATATACTTTATAGGGTCGGAAACGTCTCCTTCACTGCGTTGCAAACTTCTGACTAAAATTATNCGGAAACGTCTCCTTCACTGCGTTGCAAACTTCTGACTAAAATTATAATACACTGCAAGGGTATAAAAACAGTTCTTCCGCTAAGAAAGTACTAAAATATTCGATGGGGGTTTTCACCTGTTTCTCATAATTCACTTTTAACAAGAAAGGAAGCTAACTTCGGCACGCAGTATGTAAGAAGAAGAAGAAAAATCTTCTGACTTTTTCGTTTTCTCGGGTACTGACATAAGATAAATGTTGCGAGAGAAAAATGTTGCTTACGAGAAATGTTGCGAGCGAAAAATTTAACGAGCGAAAAATGTTGCGAACAAACTAAATGAATTAATATAAATTCCTATGGCAGCTATATGATATAGTGGTCCGATTTCAATAAAATTAAAACCCAAATTCTGAAATAATACAAAACGGCCATTTCTCAAATTCTATTCAAATACTATACAAATTGGCTAAGACGGACAGACACACATACGGACAGACAGACTGACACGGCTAGATCGACTCGGCTGTTGATGCTGATCAAGAATATATATACTTTATAGGGTCGGAAATGTCTCCTTCACTGCGTTGCAAACTTCTGACTAAAATTATAATACCCTGCAAGGGTATAAAAATGGCCTAGCTTTCCATGAGCTCTGCACCCCTCCACTTAAAACCCTTCAAGTAAATTTTTTGAATCATCTCCTGTACAACGTTTTTATTTTCATTCAAATCTAGATGATATTTGCTTCCAGCAAATTCACCTTCTACATTTACATCTATGTTATCAAAATTTTTCAAAGTTTCTTCAATAATTTCGTCCATATTTCGATCATCTTCTAATTCATCACCCCGATCAAAATTCACACATTTTGGGCGCATCTTAGAATCTGCATTCAAAAAGAAGCTTTCTCTCTTCCAAGTGAACGGACGTGTTCTTTTCTAGCGCTCTCGTTTTGTGTTAATTTTTGCATTAAAACAAATGGGGTTTTATTTAAATCTTATATTTTGTGATTAATAAAATTCCCGTTCACTTCGTGTGCATGCAGCTATTCTGTTTTGTATATTTAATTGTTATTATTTTCACAATTTGTTTATGCTGCCAGTGCAGCATTTCTCTTTGTATCTTCTCCGTTTAGTTATTTGGCCCCCCAGTTGTTTACATTATTTATTAACGACCTACCCAAAGTTCTGACTAACTCCAGAGTACTTATGTACTCGCGACGTCAAACTTTGCGTGCAATATAAGGACGCTTCCTGCCTGATTTACAGACAGATCCTAATAATTTTAAGACATGGTGCTGCATAAACTTATTAAACCTAAAAGGATTTAAATGCAAGCTTATGACATTCTCTCGTGTCGCTCCCAAGCTTGCGACTTACACGCTCAACTGCTGCTCTTTGGAAAGAATTAATATAGTCGATGATTTGGCTGACCGCCTGGATCCTAAACTTGGCCTTTTTGATAATTTTTCTTGCATGGCGAATAAAGCCAGACGTGTGCTTGGTTTCATTAAAAGGTGGTCGAAAGAATTCAATGACCCCTATGTTACAAAATCCCTATATATTTCTCTGGTTCGTCCTCTCTTAGAATATGGATCTTGCTTTTGGAGACCTCAGTATGGGGTCCACACTAAACGCATTGTGTCAGTTCAGAAGAACTTTTTACTTTTCGCTTTACGCGGTTTGAACTGGGATCCAAACCAGAGGCTACCCTCGTAATCTAGTAGACTCCTCCTAATTAATTAACAAAATTAAGTTGTATTTTTTTAAGTTTACCACAATAGCCCGACTCAACACATGTAGCTAAATTTTTGCAAACAGTTCAAAACCAAAAATGTAAAATAACGGTAGTTAGGGGCCTATAAACACAATGTTGCGTATATGTCAGTATCTGCATACCATTTTGAATCTGTTTTTGCTGCTTAACGAACTTCAGCTGAGGAATTTCCGAAGAGGTATTGAAAAGTAAATGTACTAATTTCAGGACTCCTGTGTGTGTATATTACATTTCAGCCGCCTCTGTATTGTGCATTTTTATGCACTATGGGCAGTAAATTCAAATGGCTCTTATGCACTTGCACTAGTGTGATTTTAGTTTCCGAAAGTGATCTTCAATTGATGCTATTGAGTGCAAATCTTCACAATTTGTCACAGGACTCTAATGGGTTCATGCAATTGAACGGATATTCTACAGTGGCCTTAAACTAAAGGATTAAAGGATATAGTATTTCGACTCATGAAAATTAAGCTGACCCAACAAGTCAGAGCTTCCAGATTATAAATAAAGGTAAAACAAAGGATGGTTTTAGGGTTGGATACAGATGATAAGTTAGTTAGAAGGAGCCTATTAGAGTACGTCGGTAACCTCTAGTTTGAATTACAGTTTAAGTTCTTTTAAACCGATTCAATGCGTTTACTGAAGACCTCATTCTGAGGGCTCCAAAAGCAAGATCCATATTCTAAAGTAGGACGAACAGGTCACGCCTAAGGGTCACGACACGAAATAAAGTCGTGAGCTTGCATTTAGAGCCGTTTAAGTTACTCGGCACCATGTTTTAAAATGATTTGGATCTGGTTATAAGCCAACCGCGTACTTGAGCAGGTCGTTAATAACAGATGTAATAAATAAGGGACCCAAATAAGTCCCTTGCAGGATGCCAGAAGTAAGTAAGTAACCCTGAGATCATTTTTTAAAAGGATCTTTTTATCCTGCCAGTCTGAAAACTTGAGGTCCATTTAAGAGGATCAACAGAAAATACCATGTAGAAGAATTGAATTCTTTACTGAAATCATTATACATTACATATGTCTGAAAGTTTTTGTAGAAGACCTACATATATATGTCGGAGACAATTCCGGGGAAAAACGCTTTTCATTTTTGGTCATGACGCAAAGCAGCAAATGTCGGTGAAAAATTCCGGGGAAACGAGTGTTGAGTCATAGGAGAGGAGAAGAGGAGATGCAGTCTAATTTGGGTAACGATCGGAGATGGAACTCGCTGTGCTGCCGCGTAAAGTTATAAAAGATGGAATTAATCTACTCGCTTCCGACATTAGAATTGGGATTATTTTTGCCACATAATCCTTTGCTTTGCTCAGTATATGGCTGGGTTGAACATGCGAAACATGAGTCAAGTGAAAGTGATAAAATTCATGCAGGTGCATCAACATGTTTCGGAAGGTTTGGTATGAAGGCAGCGAGTCTGGAATAAAGGATCGCCCAAACTTGTGTGGTCTTGTGTCGACTTGAGCCCTTACAATAAAAGAGAAATTATCTAGTGGAGTTGCTAGAAGAAAAATAATTTATTTGATCTCATTGGAAGGAGCCATCTGCAAACTTTGTTCTGAGTTTTAATATCACAGGAGTATTTAAGCTTAGTTTTGGTATCAGATGTTCGGATTATATCCTTGGATTGTCCTGCAGATCGAGTTTAAAATTTTAGTGCTTTAATGTTACTATTACAGAAAGAGCCTTTCCATTTGGGGTGTTACAAATAAATGAAAAAGATGGTATAGTAGATCTCGGGTATCAAAGGGATCAAAGTTATTGGCGGAGATCGATTTCAATTAAAATCAGGAGTAATAAGTAAACTTTTTAATGAATTAGAGTCTTATTATTAGACGAAGAATTCCAGTGATGATGTGTATTGTGATGAAAAATAGTATGTGAATGGCAGCAGGAAATGTTCGTCAGTGTTCAGAGATGAGAAAGTGTATGTAGACGGCATCAGAGAATGTGCGTCAGTGTCCCAAGAAGAAAATGGTTGACCGCATGATAACAGCTGACTCGTAGGGACGAGAAAAAGTAATGGCGGAGGTAATGGTGATCTGGTGCACAGACTTGCACGGCAACACAGATTGAAATTTAAAGAAGAAACAATCTCGCGGGGACGAGAAGTGTTTTGGATTGAGTTTTGGTAATGTGGTGCATATGTTTGCACGGAAATGTTGATCGAAATTGGGAGAGAAACTGAAGTTAAGTACTCGATGGAAAATTTGAAGTTTAACAGTGAAAGAGTTTGCGAAAAGAAAGTAAAAGTTTGTGTTAATTGATGCTAAGAAAAAGAAACGGCGGCCTTAAGGAATAAGTCTTCCCAGGCCCGACCAGACCACTGCGCCCTCTACGACATTCGCTCCCAAAAACGAATACATTTTCTCTGTATCTCCTATCACAACGCAAGAGGTTACGTAGTAAGCTTCCCAAATTAAATAATGATAGTCTCTCGTTTGAATCCCATGTGATTGTGTACACAGAAACCTGGTTAAAGCAGGAGATTCTGAGCTCCAAAGTTTTCCCAACTGTGTTCACTATATATCGGTAATATCAGACGTGTTCTCATAAAGGTTGACTCCAGTCACCCGTCAGAATTAAGAAACTTCGCGGCGTGTAACGATGTTGAATTCCTTTGTGTGATGCTATCAGTCAATGGTTTCTCCATTTTCGTTACTTGTTCCTACATTCCTCCTTTGACGGTCAACCATGTAGGAAATTCCTTAGTGCGCTTGCTTAATCTCTGTTTTGTCTCAGATCGGCTCAAGCTATCTGAAGATCCTAATCATCCTTCTTTCGATGTGACTCTCGACACTGTGACTGACTTACAGAATATATCCAGCCACAAAAGTCCTGTGTTTTCGCAAAACGGACTTCGAACGGCTAAATAACTTTATATAAAATTTCAATTGGTCCGATTTATACATGTGCACCGATATGGCTGAAGTTGAAAGGATCTGACAAGGGGACTTAGATGAGACGGTGGGCTGACGTGCGATGGAATTAGCCAGCCACCGGGTTACCAATTGAAACGAAAATGGGTTGTGTTTGTTGGCATTGAGCAAAAAGTAGAGTTATTATCTACGCGTATTTGAAGCCACAGTGCCGAAAGAGGTCGGGAAGAAATATTTGAGACTCCACTCCTCAAGTCAGCGTCAAACCTGTGAACGTGGCCCCATACATAGATCAGAATTATATCCAGATTTTAAATCTCCCAGTGTACGCTTGTGTGAGTTAAATTATTATAATTGTGTTTATTTGTTTTATAATAACTTATTTCTTTAATATTCTTTTTTTCCATTATTTCTCTCTGTGTATTTGATTTTTGGTTGAAGTAAAAATATAATAATTTTCTCGATTTATTTCATTTATTTAAGTTTCATTTATTTAACATATTTTCCTTTTACTTAAATTTCTCTCAGTGTGCTCTTGTTTTATGTATCATTTACACTTTTACACGTTTCTTTCCCAGCACCGTTACACTTTCTTGGGGTTAATTTACTTTAAGTTTTTATCTAGAGTCGATCCGTTTTGGTCGGACTCGCAGCCAGCTCGTTGCGGTTCACAGTCCGCCACTCACCCATCTCGCTCGCTCCCCCTCGCACGCTCTGATTTTGGGGAAAGCCGTGCTCCGCCGCTAGACCTGGGCCGGGCATCTCCGTCTCCTCCCTCGATGACAAATCCAAGATCTCTCGGTTTGGCTCGACCTTATTTCTTTATTTCAAGTCTTTAAACCTGTCTTTTCCACTCCCGAAACTAGTCGCACTTCTCGCTTTTAAATTTGGACATCTAGCTTCCGTCGCTGATTCTCACAAACTCATCTCTGCTTCGCTTCGCGAAACTTTTCGCGGAGTTTCAAACATCTTCCAGAAGTTTCTGGCGCGTTCGTCCCTTCTCTCTGGCTCTCATGGGCGCGTGTCCATTTACGGGGTTGATCTCGCGCACTCTCGCTTGCGCTCAGCTTGCCGTAGATCATGTGACCTACTTTTTCGTGGTAAGTTCTGCTGTGTATGCCGTGTGCGCATAGCCTTTCAGGCTATCGGGGCGAGCTCGGTCGGGTGATGATAGTTTGTTAACTATGATATGTGGCTAAGAACCTAAACCTAATACTTAATAATATGTACATATATATATCTTATTAACTATCTGCGGTGGGGAAAATATACAAAGGAATTACTATTTACATATTTACATCGTTACTAATATATTTATTTGCATGTTTATTTAAAAATTTATTTTTGATATTTATTTGTGAGGGGCCGGTTGGCTCCTTACACGTCATACTACCCGTCAATAAATAATTAATATAAAAGTACCGGACCTGACTCTGCCCTACCTGAAACAGTTTTATAATTTTGTTGACACTAAACGTAAGCCATATTTTGCGAGCTCTGATAAAAATTTTCAGACAGACTGATTACTGACTTTAGTAAAGCATTTGCCTCTGACAAACATTTTCTTCTTGTTCGGAAACTCGATCTATTGGGATTTCTTGTCGTGGCTTGTTTGATCTGCGAAGCTGTCAAGAGCTCCAAGTGCAGGAGCCTCGTTCTAGACCAAATAACGGCTGGACAATCACAAAGAATCTAGTTGGTCTTCTCATCGTCTTCTTTACTGAGCCTACACTCTGTGTCCGAAGACAGGCGCATCTTGTGAAGATGATATTTTTAGACGTGGTGGCCGGTGAGGTATGCTACCAATAGTCTTAGGTCCATCCTGGAACACCCATCAGTGTTCCTGCCTAAAAAGCCACAAAAAGGATCCGGGCCGTGTAAAGGAGTAGCTGAGCCGACTCTTGTCAGCTCTTGTCAGAATTCCGGTATGACCAAGAACCCAACATAATGTTACCCTGTTCCCGGTGGAGAGCTGCTGGAGGCTGGTCCAGCAGTCTGCGACTGCGTCTGATTGCACAGTGCAATCGAGACTCTGGTGTAAGTTTCAAAGCCCACCGCACGTACCCGTTGCTCAGTTTTGAACCCATTAGTGAACCACTGTGACCACCGGGGTTGGCATTATCCCATGCCTTACGGTCTTGGATGAGAGTACTAAATTTCGCCCCAAAGTAGAGCTTCGTGGTCATGAGATCTGTTCGGCTGCAGATCTCTAAGCCAGAAACCTTATTCAAAATACTGACATGACCAGCATCATTATTCAGTGAGTTTGATTTAAATAAGGCTTTTAGCGGCTCCTTATTGTATATGAATGTGTAGCGGAGTCAATCCAATGATTTTCTCCATAGTCACAGTTTGGCATGTGCGTAAAGCTCCCGACATAGATACACACACTAGCCGCTGCAGCTTGCTACAATGGCCGAGACCAGCTGCACCTTTGGCCACCACACAACAGCAGCATAGGTCATAATAGGCCTGACCATCATCCAGTAAAGCCACAGGATAGATTTGGAGTCAAGGCCCCACGTTTTACCACATAGTCAACGACATGCCCATAAAGCATTCGAGGCCTTGGTAACCCACCGATCAAACATGGCTCTTGGACTAGGGCCAGGTCGATCTTCTTCTCGGCGAAGATCGACGGGAGCGCTACATTTAGTAGCTCCGCCTGGGGCTCCCTTTCTGGCCTTTCTAGAGAGCCCAGCAGCCTCGCTAGTAGAAGGGCCATCCTCATCCTTTAGAATGAGCCTGGTCTTGCTAAAGCAGTGCCAGACTCTGCCGCCGCATTTGGCAAGCGACCGCAGCGGCGCCTGGTCCACCATTATGGCGAGGTGCAGCATCTCACCTTGTGTGTTCCGCTGCACTACTCTTCACTGGGTGGTATCACGGTCGTTCTGATTACCAACATAGGCAGGAACTTCCTTGTTCGACAACTCCAATCTGTTGGAGAAGTAGCCTCGCACAAGGCTGGCCTGGAGGAACTGGCCTTACTCCAACAGCTCCACGTCAAGCGAACTGTTAGCCTTGATACGGGTAAAGTTGCGCCTGACCCACTCGGCTGCATTGTTGTCATGGCAGACGAGCAACAGCCACCCAGTGCTCGGGACACATTCCACGAGCTGTGGCCTCAAACCAGCAGTCTCCGAGGAGAGAGTGGTCCTTAGGATCGCTGCTCCGCTATTAGGGTGGGCTCTGACCGCTCCCGCTTGGTCTTGGCTTCGGCGGGAGGGGATGCTTTTGCAGCCTGGAGAGCCTCTGCTCTCGGGAGCCCTAAGCAATAGCTGCCTTGAACAGCTTCTTCTCGCGGCTTGTAAACTTCAAGAAGGCGACCTCAGAAACCAGCTTCAGCCGCTGGATCCTATTGCCTGCATCCTCCAGATCTAACCCCATAGAGGTTGAGCAGGTTGCGTCGTCCGACAGTGTTAATGTGAATTTCTTGGATCTTGCGGCCAACACCTCAGGTTCCCCTAGGGTCACCAAGTCCTCCGTCGACGAGAAGAAGGCAGTATCCACTCGTCCTGAGACAGTTGGTGGCTCTTCCGGATCCCCAATCATAGCGGGACCAACATCCGCGCATATGGTGGTGGACGCCAGCAGCCCATCAGCTGCAGTGCCTCGATTCGTCGTGACCGTAGAGGCTGGGGCCTGGGGTGATGCTGTCAGAGTCGCATCACACTCATTTTCAATGATGGAGTCCCACGAGTTGACGGGACGGGAGGTCATCCCGCGGCATAGCCCGTGTACCGCAGGAAGTCCACAATTGAAACTGGAGGAGGACAGGTATTCAGAGTCCGCATACTAGCGACCGAGCACCCCCTAGGCCATGAATCCCTCGGCATAAGCTGTTTTACCTTGGATTGAGAAATTTTATAAATCTAATCTAATGTAATAAATGTGAGCACTTTGGTAGGCTCTATTTTTTTCCAAATCCTGTAGGGAGGAATAAGTTCACCTCCTAGGTGTTGAAGTCGACGTTTTTTTAGCGAGGGGAATTCACATAGAATATGTTCTTATGTTTTTTGCTTTATGTCGATTTCTGAAAGTTTTAATTGTTTGGCTTGTCTCAGCCCTGCCACTGCTGCCACCTCGTTTCCTATATGGCCATCATGCCCTGACACCCAGCCCACCGTTAAGGTGTTTTTGGAGGCAAGGGCATTTACCTGCTGGAAACAGTTGTCAACTAGTCTGGAAGAGATCGTAAAAGAACTCAACGCTATTAGCGCTGTCTGGCTATCAGAGAAGATGTAAAGCCGTGCGCCTTGCATTTTCCTTCGAAGGCATTTACGAGCACAGATTTCTATGGCGTGTATCTCTGCTTGAAAAATGGTTGGTGACTTTCCCATGGCTATGGATTTGTTGAACCTTGGTCCGAAAATACCAGCTCCGGTGTCACCGTTTTCTAGCTTCGACCCGTAAGTCTACCATGTTTGTGATCCACTGGGTAGAGATATTGATATTGTTTTCCAGGCAGGCCCTTTTTTTAAGGGTACTTAGTAGGTGGTGTATGCCAGTACCTACTTAATGCCTTTGCAGACCAGTCGTTGTAACTTGGTAAGTGGCAGCAGCTGTCTTTTGGATAGATTTCGTCCTCCAAGCAAGAGATGCATAGGTAAAGATCGGTTTTTCCACAGTGTTAAAAGGCCAGTAGATCATCTTGGGGCTTAGGCCCCATGTACTAACGAAAAGCCTTTTGCAAGCAAAGTGTGCTCGAGTATCTTTATTTATGGTACTTTTAAGGTGTACATTTAAGTTGAGCTTGGAATCAAGTGTGACTCCTAAGTAGTTGGCCTCAGCCGGATAGTCAATGGTGGCCCCATTGATGGTCTTAGTAGAGAAAGTGACCTTTTCCTGGTAAATTGTACTACAAAAGTTTTAGACGGGTTTATAGGCAATGCTTTGTCCAAACACCATATACTGTCTATATTAAGGCCTTGCTGCATGCGGTCCGAAATGGTTTGCATATTGATACTTAAGAAGAGGAAGATCCTTGAGGTTTACCTCCATGATGTGCTGGTCAATTATCTTCTCAGCTCCTTATTGAAGAGAGTTTAAGAGTCCCATGTGGCCCTCCCACTTTTCGCTTTATTGAAGAGCTTTTAAGATTTAACGATTGTCAATTGATTTAAAATTGTCAAGGTCTTTGTTCCACCAGGGAACGGTTCTTCTGATCTTGCGTAGTAGCTTCCCGCTTTGGCTCGTCTATGGATATTATTGGACTGGTGGAGTAATCGCTGCATTGCTGTTTAGATACTTTTGCTTTACAAAAATCATAACTTTTGAACCAGTTGGGATATTTTCATAATTCTTTTTTTATATGAAAGGTAATTTTAATACCTATATAGTAATTTTAATACCTAGTAGTGATAAATAGTAAATTTTATACTTGAAAATTAATGTTTTTTGCGGCAGTTTTCTAAATTTTTTTCCAAATTCGAAATATACATTTCGCTTTTTTTCTCTGAAAATGCTAATATGGTGCATATTTAATGTTTTAAAAATAAAATAAACATATCTTTTAAAGAATTAAAATTTTTTTTTTTTTATATATAATTCAAAATTATTCATTTTTGATCAATTTTCAATCATTTATGCACTTTTTGTTCAAAGTAATCAAATAATTTTACATCATTTAATATTTTTGAAGAATATTAAATCATTATAAATTCATTTCAAGTCATTTAGTGTCCTTACAAAGTCAGGAATTGAAAAACAAGCCGCCTATACAGGAAAAATTGAATGCCCGCCATACAATTTCGTACTGCGCTTGTAGCAGAATTTGCTTGAAGCCGCGCGTTTTTTGCGCTGAGTTGAAAGTATCTTTTGCCTTGGAATTTCTTAGGGGCAGATTGGGGCAGCCGATCTCTTTTGAATATGTTAAAGGACATATTCAGGTACAACACCTCAAACGTAAAACCCATAAGTCGGTATAAGTTCGATTTCTTTTTCCATCAGAGTTGAAAAATAGGTGCAAAATTAGTACTTTGGTAAAACAGGTATGCCTGCACGACCTGCTTTCTTTGCAACCCAAAAAAAGTTCAACTTTGAACACGTATAACTTCTAAGATACTGCACCGATTTGAATAATTTTTTGGATTCAACCCTGCTGAACTATTACCTGTCGAATGCAATAAAAAAAAATTTACGATCCGTTGTCACCAAAAATTTGATTTTTGTATAGTATCTGTATGTTTCCGGCAACTGTGCGGCGTCGGTTAGTGTTTAGAAGGGCCTCTTCCACCGGTGTGCGCCTCACACCCTTCTTCATGCGCCCGTCTCCTCGCGTGATCCGCCCGTAGAGGGGAGGCCGCAGAAGGCCAAGGGCCTTGGAGCAAGTCGGATTCTCCGTTGCGAGAGCGGGAGCCACCGCCTGTTCCTTCGGCTGCTTGTCGGCCTTTGGCTTGGAAGATCCGTCAGTCAACACCGCGCAGACCGCTGTTCTGACCTTTAATAAGATTCAAAATCTCAGTCGTCTTCACGTCCGCCTTTAGAAGCGGAAAGTAGCCAATAGAGACAGCGGCAAGGGACAACCTTTGCGTCGTTAAACAGCCGGAGCTTGGGCACCTCTGTGCTCACCCACTCGGCTTTCTCCGCATTTCCACACGTTATTGCCAACCAACCTGGTCGGAAAGTGCAGCGGCATTACAGAGCCGTGTCTCATAGCAATCACCCTCGACAGGATGGCGGACTGGATGCTATTCAGCTGATCCTTCGTGAGTAGACTAAGAGGCCATGACACCGACTTGGGGTGACTGCACCTGTGTTGCCTGCCCAGTCGCAGCAGCGGTTGTGGAGGCTGCTGGAGCCCCCGTGGCAAGCGGTACTTTCGCAGGACTATCCTTCATCAGGGAACTAGGTGCTGTGGTTTTAATAGTGGCACTCTTAGTCGACGCTTCTTATGGGGCGTGTTGCTCGGCACTTCCCTAGGAGTGTCCATAGACTTCTGAGCGAGCATTTCCTTGCGTCGCCTAATTGAGCGATCTGCTTAGGTTTTTCTGCCTTGTGAGTGGCGAGAGGGGCTTCTTCCTCTTCCTTGGTCATGTTCTCGGTGCCAGAGCTCTGTGAACAAATGTCCTTAGCTACTTCGTTCTCCCGGATATGGTCGATGTTACTAGATTTGTTCCAAGAGTATTGAGGAAGGAAGTACCCCACGTGGCAGAGCCTCATACTCCGGATCAGGCACTTGTACGACCAATGGTGCCAAGTATCCGGAAGCCACCGTTAAAAGACACACTAAAGTAGTGTCATTCTTCATAGGGGCGCGGTACGGTAACACCGGTGATTTCGGGTTTTGTCGAGTTGTCCTCTCTAGATCCGCCATATTTGGTGTAGAGCATTGTCACCTCGAGCAGGATGTTGCTCTTCGCCAAATATAGTCGGCCTTCAATCGTCGGCATATGACTGCCAACTCCCACTGGCTGAGTCAGATCGGCGCGGCGCCAAGAACACACGCTACCTTGAAAATTCCTTATCCCCCCAGAGTACTAAGTAGGTTAGAATTAAAGTTTCTAGATTGGAAAGGCTATTTACGTTAGAAGTTATAATTTACAAATCGTTAAAATTTGCACATAGGACTCCAAAGGGCTCATGTTTGGAAATTGTTAAAATCTGTTTGTGAGTCCGAATGGCAAGAAACGTTCTAATATTCCACGCAAGATTTGACGTCGTCGGAGTACTTACAAGGTAAACAATTTCAGAAGGGAATAGAGGATAGAGTTTTTCTTCTAAGCTAGCACTGAAAAATTAAGTTCGATTTGGGCAAGATGTAAGAATAATTCTGATTTAAGACAGTGGAATTTGAGTAAGTGGTTTGAAAAGTGTAATGGTTTCG
Source organism: Drosophila nikananu (assembly GCA_008042635.1). Classification (NCBI taxonomy): domain Eukaryota; kingdom Metazoa; phylum Arthropoda; class Insecta; order Diptera; family Drosophilidae; genus Drosophila; species Drosophila nikananu. The sequence continues at coordinate 27,519 of VNJV01011774.1, forward strand.
AGGTTGACGGGTTGACGAAACACATTCAGTAAAAAATTATAAATAGTAGATTTTATACTCAAACATTAATGTTTTTTGCGGGAGTTTTTTTAATTTTATTCCAAATTCAAGGTATACATTTCGCTTTTTTTCTCTGAAAATGCTAATATGGTGCATATTTAATTTTTAAAAAATAAAATAAACATATATTTTAAAGAATACAAAAAATTTTTTTTTATATAATTCAAATTTATTTATTTTTGATCAATTTTAAATCATTTTGCACTTTTTGTTCAAAGTAATCAAATAATTTTACATCATTTAATATTTTTGAAGAATATTAAATCATTATAAATTCATTTCAAGTCATTAAGTGTCC
>VNJV01011783.1:0-26464 GCA_008042635.1 Drosophila nikananu
CAGCAGCATTCGCTGCGAGTTTTCCTCAGACACTTTGCTGCAGCTTAAGCACCGCCAGACACGCCAATGGCAAACAAAGTCAATAGCCAGACAAATGAAAAGCTCGGAAAAGCGAGCTCAGTGTGTGGAGGAAGCACACAGAGAGGAGGCTCCAGGGAAGGTTCTAAGCGCTGAGGGAATTGGCCAAGCCGGCGAGGGGGATACCCTTTGATTGACTATATAAGAAATTCTTAGAATAATAGAGGAATTTTGTGGAAGTCTGAAGGTCACAAGAGAAATTTTAAGAGTTCTTAAAGGGCTTTTTGTAGGAATTTTTATAAATGCTGCCTTAAAGTTTGTTTAAATATTTTTAATTTATTAATCAAATGACTTTAAACGTAGTAGAAAAATAAATTGTAATCCAATTGTTTTATATTTTAATAGGATTTTACTATTTTTTATTGCCTAATATATATACAAATAAATAATCAGTAAATGACTAAGCCTTCCTTCTCTAAGAAAATATTTTGTAAATATTTATTTTAGGTTCATGAAAGTCTATAAATTATTGCCTTCTTAAATTAATAATGTTTTAATAAGGTATTTTTCTTTGTTTTTTAATTATTAATTTAATAATGTTTTAATAAGGAATTTTCCTTTGTTTTTAAATAATATTAATAATGTTTTAATAAGGTAATTTCCTTAAAATGAGATTTTAAATGACAAAGAATGTTGTATTTATTCTTTTCCCCACACAAAAAATGCATTTTAAAGGTAAAAAAAGGAATTATAAAATAAAATAATATAAATTTTGATATTTACTTAATTTGTTCCTTAATTATTTTTAAATTAAATGACAAAGAATGTTGTATTTATTCTTTTCCCTACACATAAAAAGAGTTTTCAAGGTCAATAAAATGAATTATAATATATAATATTATAAATGTAATTTATATTTTGATATTTACTTAATTTATTCTTCAATTCCTCTTAAATTCAATCGTTTTTCTCCAACAAATCCATGTACCTGACAATTTTTAAGTAGAGCATAAAACGGTTCATTCCGCACGAATGAGCCCGCCTTTAGCTTGGTTCGGGCCAAGTTATCCAACCCAACCAAACTCAGCCAAGCCAGCCAAGCGATCCCAGCAGGCAGGAGGACACAGGAGGCAGGAGAAAGGACACAGGACGCAGGACGCAGGAGGCAGGACTCGAGGCTGAAGGAAGCCCAAGCGAAGCGTAAACATTTTACACTTTTGTGTGCAATGAAAGCGACGCCATCTTGATGGGGCGGTGGATGTGACTGTGGGGGCTTGTGTCCGGGGATGAGGTGAAGGGGCGGCCCCCCGGCTTGTGGGGATGTTAACCCAGGGGGAAGCCATCGCTGAAACGGGTTTCGCCGTCCCCCCGAAGGACTATTCGAACACAGAGCTAAGGCCGAAGCCTCGTTTGCTGGCCGAAGCCTTTCACTTTTCCTTATCGCGCCTCCCCGACAATTTGTCATAAATTCAGCAAGTTATAGGCCCGAGATCGTAAAGTGCATGAAAAATGTGACAAAAAATGCTAAAAAAATGCAGCTACAAAAAATATTAAAAAAACACAAAAAGAATGACACAAAACCCGAGCTGAGAAGCGAGGGAAAAATGTGAACATTTTCTGTTTTGCTGCTTAGAATGGCACAACTCTAAGTGTGGTTCGGTTTTGGGTCGTGGTTTTTGGTCCTGGCTCCTCCGCCTGCCTGCTTGTAAGCCAAAATGCAAATGTAAAGCAACACCTCGCGCCACGCCCACCACGCAAAACATTTGCATTAATCATGTTTGCCTTGCATTATGCAGCACCACACAGGACACAGGAGGGGTTCGGGGGGCCTTAAGCCCCTCAGCACACACACAAACACACTCGGAGGGGCGCTAAGGACTGAAAACCCATGCATAAATATTTTTTTTGCATAAACAAAAGTGTTGAAAATGCAATTTGTGCCGGGCGCATACCAAACTCATGGCTATGCGCTGGCCTGGGGCTTACTGTGTGTGAGGTCAAAACCCACAATAAAAACACACAGGGAAAATATGCAATAATAAATGCAGAGCTAGATGCCAGAGATGGGACTCTTATCCTGGATTCTGTGGTGTACAAGTCTTGGGGAAAAGTATATGATAAATATATACAATATTTCAAAGGATTTTGGAGGGCTTTGAGCAGAGTGAAAGGTTTTCTTTCAAGTTTTTATAGGCTATATTTTTTCGATTTAGATAATAAAAGACAAGACAATAGACAAGAAAATACTAGAAATCTCAATAGAGCATTCTTTATTTTTATATATATTTTGTATTCTATTGTTCAATTTTCAGTTAGATATTTAAATAATATTAGAAAACAATCCTCTCCAAGAAAAACAATTATAGAATTTGGTTGTTTTGGTTAAGAAATATCTGTTTTATCTTAATATACTTACTTATTTTTTTATACTTGAATTTCCAGGGAAATAGTTTTTTTAGTTTCAATTTTCAGTTAGTTATTTAAAATTATATTAGAAAACTATCCTCTCCAAGAAAATCATTTATAGAATACTGTTTTGTAGTTAAGAAAAATATGTTTTATATAAGATTTATACTTATTCATATTTTTATACTTGCATTTCCAGGGAAATTATTTTTTTTTAGTTCCATATTTTCTGCCTACCACAAAGGAAACTTCTTCTTTTTGGCCAGCAAACCCCAAGGTTTTCTGCCCCCAACAACACTTGACTTCTGGACCCCTGAAAATTGTGTTTCCAGCCAAAAAAAAAAACATAAACAACAAAAAACAACGCGGCCTATGCGGCGTATGCGTATTTTTCGAGTCCACATTATGTATACGCACTGTGCGCCCAAACACACAACCCCCCTGGGGGAAGCCAGAGGCAGCGAGACAGAGACGGAACCCATTTGTATGGCAAACTGTTTTTAATGCTTTTAATGCGCCAAAGTGTTGTTTCATTTTCATTATTTGCACAAGCTGCCACACATTTAAATGCCAGCTCGCCCTCCTTCTGGGTCCTCACCCCTTCCCTGCCGAGGGTTGTGTGTGTGTTTATGTGTGTGCAGCTGTTGAGCTATAATCATAATTTCATAAAGCACATTTTCACAAAAGCTTTCAGCACCCTAAACTGCATTGTAATTACAACGAAAGCGCGCTGGCTGGCTGGCAGGCGGAGCGAAAGGATTGCAAAGGGGGACTGCACCGCAGAGGAAAAGGACCCTGGGACCCGCCGCCATTCGCCATTCGCCATTCGGCGTGCAACGTCAAGGAGCGAAAGGATAACGATGGCCAACGTGTTGGTTGTTCGTTCGCTGGTGGCGCAGCTGAGCTGTCAGTTTGGCATTAAAATCTGCCTTTATAATGCGGTTTTATAGCTCAATAAGTATTTTGTTCGCATTATAAGTGGGGTTTCTAGGTGATTTTGAAAATATCTATAAGGATGTAAAGATAATTTAGGTTTAGAAAATTAGAAATAAGATAGCTGACGTAATTTAAAAGAAAATTTAATATTTTTTTTTCAATGAAAACTTTGAAATAGTTTTGGTATTTTTAAATGCCTTTTTTGTGACTTTTATTTGTTTATTTAAAAGAAGAATATTAATTTCAAGTATTTCTATGAGTTTATAATTTATGTTAAAGATGAATGTTGTTCGACGGTGTTATACGAATTAAATTTTATAAGTTTGGGTAATTTATACTAATTAATTATAATCTGTTTAATTTATGTTGGGACCTTCTATATTGCTAGTAAATACATGTAGTAAATACTTTTTTGTGCTCATATTTATGCCACTATTTATATATAGTTTATTATTAAGAATTTAAAAAAAAATGCCTTAAAGAAGTAAATTAAATATTATACATTTTCCTTCACTTGATGAGAATTTATATGTATGTATTATTATATGATAAATTCTCATCAAGTGAAGGAAAATGTATAATATCAAATTTATTTCTTTAAGACATTTTTGGTATAATTGTTAATAACTATAACTATATATATAAATAGTTGCAGTCCTACATTATATATTTTTAAGCCTATTTACTGGGCAAAAACCTTGGTAACAAACTTTTTTTTGTCATTAAATTCCAATTCGAATTAAAATTAAATATAAATTTTGTTTAAGTAACTCAATGAATGATTAGGAATTTTAAAAATACATTATTAGATATGCATATATATTTTTTTTTTTAATTATACTCCAAACCAAGCAACTATTTAACCTTACAAAAAATCCTGGTAAAAACTGGCTCCCCACTGCCTTTAGCTGGCTAAAGAAAAACATGTGGAAAATATGGTGAAAAGATGAAGGGATAACTTCAGTTAACATTGGTTGTTGCCGAACCCCCTTTTCCCATTTTCCCCTTTTCCTCTACCCACCACACCCCCCTCTGTGTGTGCTGCGTGTTGATTTCAACGCATAAATATTTCAAAAGGTTCAAACAAAATGGCGTCGACGCGCAATAAATACCAACGCAACGCGAAGGCTCCCTCTGTGCGTGTGTGTGTGTGTGATGTAACCCGCTCCTCCCCTCCTCCCCTCGCAGTGTAATAAAAGTGAATTTATGCAATATTTCTGCGCCTTTGTGCAAATAACATTTGTAATTCAGCGGAACAACAACGACGAGCCGGCGAGCCACCGACAAAAGTGTCCTCGGCAAAAGTGTTTGTTATGCTAATGAGAGCCACCAACCAACAAGGCGCAATCCCATCGAAACGCGAAAATTCGTCACTGAATCTATTAAATAATAATTAAAGCACCAAAAATGTTTCAGCGAAAAATGCATAATAAAAATGGGGAGGGAGGGAGATCTAAGGGGCAGGCAATGTGTCCTGGTCCTGTTTTGTGGGGGCTAAAAGGATTGACAAATGGCCAGGCCATTAAAATGATTTATACATGTCAAGGCAAATAAATTCTCAACAACCAAAAAGTGGCTCTTATAAATTTTTGAAAAAGTTTTCTGTTTCATCGTGGAAATTTAGAAGTTCCAAAAAGTTGGCATGCTCTGTTTTTTGTAGGCAGATCCTTGGGTATACTATGTTTTTATATATTATATATTTATGTATATTAATATATTTATGTATATTAATATATTTATGTCTATTTATATAACTAAAATAAATGTATCCTATTAAAAAATAAAACAACAGTTTGAAGAAAATATTAAGAAAATATATTCATTGTTACACTGATGTTTATAGATTTTATGAACTAATAAGCTCCGAAAAAATAATGTAACAATGTAACAATAAATTGTAATAGCAATTTTTAATGATTTAATGCAAAAGTATGAAGATATATTTTATTTTTCTTAACCCTTAGGCATATTTTAGCCCATCTTTCTAGCTCTCCTTGGCCAGAAATTAATGTTTCTTTGCTGTGGCAACCTCAGCCAGGCACCCACACTTTTTACTTTTTCACCTGGCACCTTAATCGTGGCTCCGGCACAGGTATTAGCTGCAACACCTGTTCCCTGTCACCGCAACTGTTTGTCGAAGGGTTAAGGCACCGGCAAAGGTGGCACCGACCACGACACCTGGGTACCAGGCAAAGAACCATCCCGCCTTTAACAGCCAGTTACAGGGAAAAACATGGCAAAATAAATATCAAAAAGCAGAACAATGGCTTTGGAAAACAGCTTGGCTATGACCCAAGGCGGTTCGCACGGTGAATAAAGCGAAAAAAAGGAGAGAAAATGCGGGGAAAGCTGAGTTCTTCACTGCCTCAAGATGGCCAAGAGTGGAGGGGCCTACAAATGTCATTCAAGCGCTTGGTTGCACCTTATAGGAAAAGGGAAAGGCAGCTTAGCACTGAGGGAAATTAATGGGGAAAATTTAGTATTAAATATTAATCAAAGAAATAGATACATACAAAATAAATAACTTGTTAACGAAATTAGGTAGAAGAAAGATTTGATCAAAAGAAAGCAAGACTTAAGAAACTTTTCGTACAGGAAATGAAAATCATTTAAATACCACTTAAGTTTTACCATTTTTATGTTTATTTATAGTTTGTTTAGTGTAAATTTGATTCATTAACATTTATAAATGCTACATATAATTTAAAGATATTCCACAGCCTGGCACTTCACATCCCTACTTCAGTTTAGTAAAGAAAGTTTAATGATAGGGAAAAGGCTTCGTCTTTGGTCAATACACTTGAGGCATCTTGGGACTTACAGCCATAGACCGCCACCTTTTCTACATTTTGTAGCTGTAGTTCCTTGGAGCCTTCTAGATTCTTGCAGTCCACCAGGTGACTGGGTTCCAGGGCGGCATACATGATGACATGGGTTTCGGGAAGCTGCTTGAGAGCTGCCATTTCAGCCTGGAAAATCTCGTCTGGCTGCTGGCCATCCAGTGTAAACAGAAAGATCGAAGTTAATTGCTTAAGACGTGGTTCGGATTTCGATTGTTTTGAGGATGTGGCGGCTTTGGCGATCTCCGTTCGTCCGCGGATCAGCTCATTGATGATCGGCACCAAGTGTCCATTGAGTGGAGTCAAGTCGTCGATCAGGATGAGGTTCTGTCCGCACAGGAGGATGTTCTTCAGCATGCTCTGGACACGCAGCAGGGAAGGGGATTCGCGCCAGGAGAGGGTCTTCACATTTTCGGGCCAAGGGAAGTTCTCGCGGAGAGTGCGGGCAGTTTCGCTCTTGCCCACGCCCGAGGTACCCACCAAGGCGATGTTCTGGTGGGGAATTTATTGTTAAAAATACAAAAAAATACCCATACTTTTCCCTCTCTACCCACCCGATAGGTTGCATTGTTCAGGGCCAACTCCAGCTGATCCAGTGCCTGCTCCTGGTGCAGCACCTGGCGGCGAACGTGTGTCACCATCTCTCCAAGACGATGAGCCCTCTCGCAGTAGCTGCCTGTCTGGCCGACTGTCCTGTACTTCATAAAGCGTTCCAGGCACAGTCCCAGGAAAAAGCAGACGAGGAGCAGTAGCAGATACCAGTTGGTGTGCTGCTCCTCCTGAGGCTGCAACGGGGGCTCCTCAGCGCGCCGCTCCACCTGCTTATTGCGCCCAATCTTGGGCAAATTAATCCAACGGAGGAGTCGTTTACGCCTCAAGCGCTCCAGCCAACGGGTGCAAGCTCCATAGATTCGATTGTTACGGATATTGGACTGCTTGGGCTCCACATCTACCTCCAGAACCTGAATCTCGTCCTCGGACATCGCGGGATTTTTTAATTGAGTTTGACGAAATAAAGTGGTGAAAATTTGTGGGATTCGATTGAAGTTAGAGATGAAAAGGCTGCTTGTTAATGTCAAAATGGAAGCTCTTGAGTTATCGATGGGCAGGTTTTAACACTGGTAAGGTCACACTAGGTCTTGAATTCACTCAAAACGGTCGCTTTAATTGCTTGTTTAGATATTTTGTTTGTTATTGCGACTGTACTTAATATTCAATATTTCTCAGCTTTTTTATTCAAACCATACTTAATTTTATTAAAAAAAAAACAAGAGCTTAAAACTAAAAATTCTCCTATTATATATTTTAAAAATCTATTGCAAGTATTAAAAATCCCACTTATTTCGTAGGCTCATATAGAAATTAATAAATGAATTGTAAATCATTTTTCTCCATGTAGACGAGGAACGCGTTGAGGCATAAGGAGTATGGTTTTGGTTTGGGAAGATGTGTGTGCCGGGGTCTCCTCAAGTGGCAATGGTTTTCCGCCTTTGGGTTTTTGGTCGAAGCGGAAATCCATTAGGTTTGCCTTTGCCTTTGTGTCCCCCAATTGTGTCCCCGAACCGCTGCAGTTTGCAGTTGTGTGCGTTGATTTCCGTTTGACATGTTGCCACAGCCCCCAAGAAGCCCCTCGAAAACCCTCCTCGGTAGGCCTACAGTCGCACAGCCTAACCCCTTCTCCAAATCACAATCTCGAAAACGTTTTGCATACATTTCCAGTCAGGTTTATTCGCTTCTATTAGCATAAATCAAAGCTAGACTCGCCGCATCGAAAATATATCTATTTCGCTTGTAAAACACATGGAAACAACTGCCTTGGAAACACCTTTCTCTCTTGCAAATAAAGAAAAACAAATATTTATACAAAATATATGCGGTGAGCGAAACCAGAAATCCAGAAACGCGACAAAGCGAGCCTGATGAAAACATTAACATTATACTCGAGATGTTTTTATGGCTACTTCAATTTTTAATGGTTGGCTTGCGCAAGCCACCGATGCTCTTCGGAGATTTGGTCGTGTGGAATGTTATTTACTTTGTTAGGGAATATGTTTTATATTTTATAAAGAAAATGTATATTAATAAATTAATTATAATATATAGTATAGTATAGTAGTTTAAGTCAATATATTTTAACATTAAAGTTAATAAGAGTATTAAAGAATAATGAATCCTTTCATAGCTCATAACTTATAAATAAAAATTCAACCTAGTAAGATAATAAATCCATTAAAAAACCATATAAACTTAGATAAAGATTTAGTAAGATTTAGATTAGATTTAGTAAACATAATGCAAGAAATCAGATAGTACACAGAAATCTTAAATTAATATTAGCAAAGAGCAATTTGTATTATTTTCTAATTATTACTGTGCATTCACATTCCAAAATCCAGATATTTGGCATCTTTAATGTATTACTTAAATACCTATTTATATTTTATTTATTACTCTGTTTATTACCGTAAATACTTCTTTATTTTAACACCAAAAGAGCATTCCTTTGGCGACTCTTAAACCACCTAATTAACTCCCCGTTTTGATTTGTCTCTTATGCCAAATATACTTTGTTTATTTCAGAGAATGCGCATGCGAGTGTACAATAAAATTTGTTAAATATTCGCCGAGGAGAGGAGACACAATCGTAAAAAAGGCAGGCAACACAAAAAGCATAATGCGACACAAAAATCGTTAATGACGAATGTATTTTGTGTTGTTTTTCCCCTTTTAATTGCCCCTTTTGGTTTGGTGGTTAAGTTGACAAGCCAACCTGGGGCAAGTTGATGAATTCGCGACGCCCGCATCGGTCATCAGCATTTACATTTACATTTACCTTTACACATTCAAATATTTAAACATTTAAATTTGTACAGGTAAGTACCCACAGAGTCACCTGTTCCTTCTGGTTAGCAGGAAGTGCAGCCTCGCCGCTCGTCAGTGTCAGTGTCATATCTCGATAACTCAATCTCCGCATCTTAAAAGGGGGGAGGCCTTAAAAAATACCAGCGTCATGGAAGTCAGTCAGCCTGTCAGTCCAAGTCCAAGTCAGCCGAGATCGCGGCGGATCATGACGCGGTGGAAATATCGAACGTAAAAGGAGCGAAGGGGCCACAAATTGGCTTGATCGGTGCCGGCTTCAAGTCAATTTGCCGGGGGCTTAGACCCACGATTGGCATCAGTCTGGAGTCTGGAAAAACCGCCCAAACTGACTGATGGACAGTTAAATCTCTGGCCTGAGCACTGGCTGAATGAGGGAGTACCAAGTGGCAAGTAGCAAGTACCAAGTACCAAGTACTAAGTACCTAGGGATGAGCGACAAATGAACCGCGAAAGTGCTTCCCCCAAAAACATATGGCACACAATTAACCAACTGACAGTGACGATGTGTTAAGAAAGGCCAAAATACATGGCGTTTCTATGGGTTATGGGATGCGACTGGAAGATACTGTGTTTAGCAGTGGGAATTATGAGTAAACTGGGAAGAAACTTAACTTCTGTATGCCGAAGTTTGTATACCCTTAAGCTTAAAAATACAATAACTAAGCTAAAAATAAATTAATTTAAATTCGGAAAACTGTTCTTAGTTAGTTTTTATAAGGCTAACAAAACTGCATACTTAATTTCAATTTATTTTAAAATTAATTTGGCTAGATCGACTCGTCTGCTGATGCTGATCAAGAATATATATGATTTAAAGGGTCGGAAATGACTCCTTCACTGAGTTCTATGCTTCTAACTGAAATTAAAATACCCCGAAGCAGTATTCAATTTTAAATATTTATCCTCCATTATTTTAGGGAAATTAAAGCTTAAAAATATAATAAATAGGCTAAAAATACATTAATTTCAATTCGGAAAACTGTTCTAAGTTAATTTTTATAAGGCTAATAATTCTGCATACTTAATTTAAATTTATTTTAAAATCAATTTTTGTTCAATTTTTTTTTTACAATTTTAACAATATAACACCATAAAATTTTTTTAAAAATTTTAAATTTTTTTATTCTACCGGACATGGCTAGATAGAATCGGCTGTTGATACTGATCAATAATATATATGATTTATAGGGTCGGAAATGACTCCTTCAATATTTTTCCGGTTTTTAAGACCTTTAAACTTAAAGGCTAAATATTATTTATGAATTTTATTGACTCCCCAAATAATTGTAATACTTTCCTTAAATACCCTTTAAATTTCCATGTTTTAAACAGCACACAATACCATATGGATTTATGGAAATGTTGTAGGAGAAAAAATAGTGGGAAATCTGTTGTAACCAAAGGCCAGGGACATGGACGCGGACACGGGACCCGGGACGTGGGACTCCGGACAGACTCAATGAAGATCCAAACAGCAGAGCCGAGCCGAAGCGGCGGCACATGGCGCCCCCTGTGCGGCATTTATCACGGGCCTTCAGTGCACTATATTTAGCCGACGGGCTAATGGATGCCACCGGGAGGAACCAGGCGGAGATACACCTCGGAGAGAGGCACCGGGCACATAGGGAATGTGGGGGGAGGGAGGGAGCCAGCCGATCTCCGGCACAGGCCACACTTTCAAATTCATATTTATTGTCTAGGCTGCGGCCTGAGTGCATTTTTATATATGGCAGTCCATTTGCCGACGAGGCTCCTCCACACCCAACTAGCAGCTCCAAAAACCAAAATAAACAATAATTGAACATGCACTGAGGGAAAATATAATAATATAATAATTTTCTGAAATCAAAAACATTTTAATTGAATATGGAATCATAAAAAAATAATATTTCATGTCCTTTTTCAAGAATAAAAATTTAATTTACCAAATAATTTATTAAATGTCAACATATTTCTGCATATTAGAGCTTTTAAAAATAAAATATAACATATTAAAATATTTTTAAATATATTTTAGAATTCTTATAAGTATTTTTTTAACCACAATTTCTTATGTTCAAATATTTCTACAATTTAAAAATCATTCTAAATATTTTTTAAACATAATTTCTCTCTATTTTCTCAATACCCAACTTTTCTCACTCTGTGAAAGCGGAAAGGAAATCGCATTTGTAGTGCATTCGGGATAATAGGAAACTCCTAAGGCCGCAGGGGCGGTGGGGCACCCCGTGTGTGTAGGCTGTGTGTAAAATGCTTGGCATTTTAAAAGGTTCCACATTTTGGGGGTCACCGAGTCCGGATTCCGGAGTTCGGAGTCCGGGGGCTAATTGCATTGATTAGCTGACGGCGCGTTTTGCCGCCCATCAAAGTCGGGCAGCGGCAGATGGAAAATGCTACGGCAACCATGGGTTAAGGGACCGGGGGGCAAGTCAGCTGTCAGTCAAGTGGCGACATGTTTACTTGGTAAAAAAAAGGAAAAAATAAGAAACCCTTTCCTCTTCCCCCCCAGAAAAAAAGAGGAAAACGTTTGAGCCGCGCCGCAAATGAAAGGAAAATATTTCTCTGTTTGCATTCATATTTCAATATTCAATATTTTCCTCTGGCGGTGCAGCGGTTCGTCACTGTGAGATGTTATTAGAAGACGCCCGGATTCCAATCTGCCGATCTCTGATCACCGATCACCGAGTGGTGATCAAAGGTGAGCGACGCCTCGCTGGAACCCAAAGACGGCTAAGACCCAAAATCGGTTGGTTCGTTCGATCGTTCAGCGGCGATGCCAAATTGACATAATGTGGCGTTTAACAAATTCCCAAACAATGCACATCCATCAAAGGTTCAACAACGGCACAACACACTGGGTTCAGGGCTGCACAAGCAATTTTCATGGGGTTTTTTTAGGATTATATAGCCTTTTTTTGAGATTTTATTCAAGTGATAAAGAAGACAATGGGGGAAGGAACTTATACAATGGGAAAAATATAATAAAGATATTAGAGTTAAATCATGGCTTTAGAAAAATAATATTTAGCCTTGACAAATATTTGTGTTACTTAAATTTATATTTAATAAAATCTTTATAATTATTAAAAATTAATTTCAAGCTGGAATAGGTATTCCATTCTTTATACTACTTTACTTTATCTTCTAAACTCCGCCTACCCAGCCCTAATCCCCGTAGATTCCCCTCCAATTGAGTCATATTCACGCACTAAAATACCCAACAAATCCACGAGGAAGGCGTATCTTTTTTTTGGTGAAGGGGCAGCTGCATTGGCGATCGGCCTTCGGCCTTCGATCTCAGCGATAGATAAACCGGAGTTGGGAACGTAGAAGGTGTAGAAAAAGTAAATGACATAATGCAGCATCATCACGGATGGTTGGAGGAGAGCTGGAGAGATCCCAGAGATGATCGCCGGCTCAGATCGGATAAGAGGCAGGCATTAGGCTAATCGGATGGTCGGCCGGCGGGTCACCAGACAGATACAGAAATTGTAACACCGGACAGATAAGAGCAGCCACAGGGAAGATAAAAAAGAAATGCCGCTCTTTTGTCGCCCATCGCAACGCTTTTCACGCCTCCCCAGGCCGCCGAAAATTTTCCCCCTCTATACATATATATGAATATTTTTCCCATTTCCCTAAGCCGCTTTGGTGAGCATCTTAAAGATGCTCTCCGCCCGAGACTGCAGCTCAGGTAAATCAGTTTACAGCTTACAGATTTTCGGCCGCAAAATGGCCGAAAGCGCCCACGAGGCTGTGTAAATTCAATTTGCATTCGAGTTTCGGCAAGGCATTCGGATTTGGGCCAAAGGAAATCCGTTTCAGAGCCGGCGGCCTAATGCGTTAATCACTTTTCGTAAGCGTCAATTGAATGTCGCGTGCCAGGAACTCGACAATTGCCGCGGAGGAGAGGAATCTGCGATTGGAATCGAAATCAACTACTGGCATCAACTGCTCTAATAAATTGTTGTCCTTCGGGTAACGCCTTGCACTTGTCCTTCGGCTTTCGATCCATCTTTCAGGGGGAAGCTAGCCCTAACCCAGCTGCATCCATCCGGCGGCGAATGGCCGACACGTGTGCAGGACAATAGTTGTTTATACTAACAATTTGTGAGGCAGGAAGATGAACATTTAGCTGGATAACCCAATCCACTGGCCTCGCCTGATTGCCCGCCAATGTGGCCTATTGTTTTGCTACTTTCGAGCCGCTTTCGAGCAGACCTCCTCCTCCTTCTTGGCCACGTGGATGGGCCACGTGCCGCTGGCCACCGATGACGACGATGACTTGACGGCGACGGCGACTCCCCTGGGGAGACACTGCCACCGCCACTTCCTCGCCCACCGTTGCTGCCACATCCTCATCCACTTCGGCGCTTCGGTGGTTCGATGCTTCGGTGGTTCAGTGGTTATTGTCGCTGCTACGCTTCGTTCCGTTTTCATTATGGGCCACGTGTGCCTCAACTTCCTCTCAAAGACACTGAGAGAAAGTGCGGAAAATAGCTTTTGGGTTCTTTCACAAATTAATTCATTATATATAATATAGTAATTCATAATTTAATTCAATTAAACCGAAAATAAAGCTCTAGTGTAAATTATGTATTTATATCTCTACGAATTTCCTAACTATGGTGGTAAATAAAATGTGGCAAATGATCAGCAAACCTTAAAATAAATTCATCATAAATTAATTAAGTTTTGGGTAAGATTTTCCCTTTGGTATGAGTGCTTTATTCGCACTATCATTTCCAACTTGATTGCAGTATAAATTTCAGCTAAATGCCTTGGTTTTTCTCTATAATTCTCAACTGTAAAGATTCTAAACCTAATGGTAAATACTCCTAAAGTTGTTTAATACGTCAAAAAATATTCCTTTAACATAGTGAAGCATTTATAGCTTATTCCCAAGTAAAATGTCGAAATTGATCAACAAATTGAAGGTAACTAAAGACTGCCATTGATTACTTCAGAAACTCCAAGCTGTGAAAATATTTTTGGGTTTTATTGGCATATAGTCGAGTAGATATAAAATTTTGTGAATAATTTTTAAACATGTTAAAGAGACACAAATAAATTTAATGATTTAAAATGAATTAAATCCTTTATATATTCAAATGATGCTCATATTTTTTATAGCTACTTCCTATACATTTTCTCCCAGTGCCTGGACTCCTTCCCATCCTCGCGCTGCATGGCTCATTTTTTGGCGTGTTCTCTTCCTTTTTTTTATTGTGTTCCTTGCAACGCTTAACTTGCAGGCGTTGATCCTTTGACTTTTGTGCTCAACACTTTCGCTGCGGAGCTCGAGGCCTGGGAAATTGTTTTGCTTCCATATTGCGCGTTTTTGTCACGCTGCGTGTCCGGCGCGTGCAGCATTTTCCCCATCCCTAATTTTCCACTCCCCTTTTCCTACTCAATTCAATTTCCCCACCCACCCCCGTCGATGAGCGTTTTTTATGCGGGGCGTGTGTGGTGTGGTGTGTGGCTAATATTTTCCTGTCGTGCAATTGCTGGGCAAAAATTTACTCATTAACATCAGCGGGAGAGGACACTCTGCCGCAGGATCTGGAGGCAGTCCTGGGACACATGCGGTGCACTTGCAGCGGTGTCGAATGTTTATGGTGATTGAATGGGAGGTTTTGCCCGCCAGGAGGGGGGAGCAGGGAACAGCCAGGGTCACAGGTCACAGGTTGCCTGGGAAAATAGTTGATGGGAATTACCAAGCGAAATTGCTCGGGGGGAAGCATAAACGCGGCCCACGGAGAGGGTTCTTTCTGTGAGTGTAGATGACTTTTCGATTTCCTGGCGAGTATGATTTTTGGGATAAAATTACTGAAGTACGAGTATATTTGGTTTTCTCATTATTTAGGGGTTGGGAAAATCAGCAGGGAAACATATTTCCCAAGTACAATTGCTGGAAATTAAATAAACACTAAACAAAGGTAATTTTATTGTGGGTTTTGCGAGGTTTTCACATAATTCGGGGTTGCAGAAACTGCAGGAAGTCTTCTCTAAAGTTCTCAAGGTTTAACTTGACTTGGAAATCATTAATTGAAAAGATGCAGTGGAACCTTACTATAATTTATCATACATAAAATATTTTCTAGATTATGTTTATGTACTTTAAAACAAATTTAAGAACTTATCCTCTTAAATTTTTTCCCAAATCACTTTCTTAAATCTTTTAGATTTAACTTTTCAAGTTCAACCGTTCACCTAATGTTAATAATAATCAAATGATCCCTAGGTTTAAGGGCACATCCCAATATTCCCATATATTTACTTGGGTAATTAGTGCCGTCACGACACAACTCCATTCAAAACAGCTAAAAGATCAATTTCCAGGCACAGAGACAAAGTCAAGTGAAAACAATGACACAACCTATGGCAAGCCATTGAGAGTCCTCAGGTAGGAGCCTTCATTATCCTCACCCTTTCCTTTCGCAGGACTGCAAACCTGAAATGCGGAATTTGTAACAGGAAACACAGCACGCTGCCTGCACAGCACTTCCTAGACGAAGATGAAAACGACTGCGACGACGGGTGATTTATAACTGATTACACGCGGGGCAGAGACAGGTAGAGAGCCCAGGTATCACCATCACCATATCGAGGGGCTGGCACTGGCATTCCGCAGCCATGACGCAACCGACAAGCCAAAAGGATGCAAAGATCCTCCCGGAATTTGGTAATGAAATGGGTGCGTTTCTGCTGACGGTCACGCTGACGCCGCCGGCTTATTGCGGTTGACGTCGACGGCGACGCGGTGGGCGATCATTAAGCGCACACTGGGAGAAATTATTGGTTGTATTTAAAAAAAAAAAAGGAAAGTTATTTTGGGAATTTTTTCTCTGCTTTAACTACCAATTCCTTGATTTATAAAAGCTTTATAATAAAATCATTAGTTTTTTATAAGCAACAAAAAGTTTATAAAAACATAGTCAGACTTAAGAATTTCTGAAAATTTAAACCTCATATAATAAAACTCAAAGTAGATATAAAAAAAACGTTGGCAACTGCAGTTGAGATTTTAAATCTTTTCCAGATCGTTTTTAAGACAGCTTCATATATTACATATAAAATCCTTCCATATGGCCTTTTTTGAATCATATAGCCCTTGACTTACAAAGACTTACGAAGACTTTAAAAGTCTTTAAAAGTCTAAATTTATATAGCTATATTCCTGATAGAGTTAAATAGTGTAGAAACGTACAGAAAAACATGTCTAGATTGATTCTGTTGATGCTAAAAACCAGCTGTAAAGTACGAAAATGTTTATATTAATGCCTGGCAATTTCTGTTTAAAACTATTATTGTTTTTCTCTAATTTACCCTCTGTACTCTCTATAATGTTTTCTAATTTTCCTTTACTTTCTGTACTCCCTAAAAACCAGAATATTTTTCCCACAAAATGTTGAACAATATTTTCTCATTGTGCACTCTCTACCGTCCTTCACGTCCCTCAGCTGCTTGTCGCGTCGCATTGATTGTGACCAATAAATACGCAATTGATTTCGGGCTTCTGGTATTGCATGGTCACTTCTGAGTTGCGAGCTCGAGTCTCGGTCTGAGTCTTCGTCTGAGTCTGGGTCTTCGTCTGGGCCTTGGTCTTCGCCTTGGTCTTGGTCCGAAGCAGACACTGACACTGGCCACTGGAAACCTAAAATCCAGCCCAAATCCAGGTAGGGCTGCGACTTCTTATCAGCTCGGGACGCGAATTCCTGACGTGCGGACAACCTTAAGCGTTCCTTAAGCACATTAGAGAGCAGCAGCAGACTTGCGTTTGGAATCGGAAACCGAGACGCGGACGGAGACGGAGACGCAGACTGAGACGCTGGCGGGGATCCCTCTGGACGGAGGTCGCGTCTTTATGATTATGAGCGATCGCCGCTGGCAGTCACTCCTTCAGTCTTCAGTCTCGCACTCTTATCGACAGCTCACTGTAAGCAGCTTAGTCTCATTTCTCCTGCACTTTTTTAGAAGACGGAAAAAGCTTACAAAAACAGGGATTGGGGGAGATACTTGGGTATATATTATTTTCTTCAATTGGATAATTATATAAATAAAAACATAAAAGCTATAGGCTAATTTCTATCACCTCTCAGAAATCATAGGTTCCAGTCCCTTAGCGGCCAATCAAATTAGAAGACTTTGTTTCCCTTTAAATTAAATGTTAAACAATAACTCCAACACTTGATATTAAATAGTTCTCTTTTAGCCCTTGGCTAATTCCTTTGGCTAAAGAACACTCCCTGAAAACGCATGAAAAACAGTTTGCTAAAGGAAAAACTGTGTATGTTCCTGCGGCTTTTCCGCAAAAGTGTGCATAAATTGTCTGCGGCAAAAGAGCAGCCAACAGCAACAAGAAAAGCCAGGGGCAGGCAGGCAACCACATTAGTGACTTGTAAGCGCATATGAATAAATTATTGACATTCGTATGGTGCGTGCAAAAAGCCAGAGGAAAAGGGAAAAGCAGGGAAAAAAGTACATACAAAAAAGCAAACTCCTTTTGAAGTCGCTCTTTCCCTGCATGTGCCATATGGTGGCTATTTTTGGTGATTAAGCAGATGATACTCGGGGGGCAGTGGCCAAGTCCAAGTTGGCTTCGTTCCGCGTGTGCAGCAAAAAGTTCAGCGTCATTCCAGGGACTAGGATCATAAATTTACTAACCCCGAGAACGAAACACAGGGCCGAGCCCAAAAAAAAACTATACAAGTCGAAACTAAAAACCCCCCTTTAACTGCCAGAGTTTTGTTCGAGGAGTTTTCACTTGGCAGTCAGGAAAAAAGAAATGTGTGTGTGTGGCAAGGCAAACGAACCCCTGAAAAAGTTAAGACACTTTAATGGCTGTTCTAATGCTTGGCGTCCTAAGGGTTTTCCCTCATTTCCCTCGGCAACTTTCCGGAGGGAAAGTGTCTGAGATCGTTTTTGGGTAACTTGCAGCTCTGTGTTCTCGGTGATTCGTAATGAAAAGCCTGCAAGAATCGCACAGAATTTCGCTTGTTGAAAACTTCATTGAAATGGGAATAGAATAAAGTGTGTTCGTGTGTGAGTTTGTGGAGGGAAACACATTCTGGCAGGAGTTACGGGCTTAGAGTCCTTTAGTAGAAAGTAAATTAGTTGCAGGATTTTCCAGGCAAATACTAGAGAGATTTCTTTGAAAGAAATACGGCTTTTGAGACCTTAAAAATAAGTAACAAACTATGGAAAAAGGAAGTAATTAAAGCTGTTCATAGAATTATATTTTATATATATTTATTACAATTTTCTACCATCCCAAAACTATCCAAGCTTGCTGCTACTTTCAAACATTCAAGACTAAATTCTTTACAAAATTCCATTGAGATCTTTGAATAATAAAAACTACAATTGAATATTTCCCAATTTCAGTGGTTAATTTTAGCCTGGCCAGCCTTTTGTTACCTCTTCCAAAACAGCAGCTGGCGTCGAAAGATCCTCTCCTCTCGTCGGGCTGACATGAGTCATGTATCGATATAACCATATAGGCACTTCACTTCACTTTACTTTCCATGGAGGGGAGGGAGCGCCAAGGCAACCCCTTCACAGAAAAAATTATGAAGTGCCAGCGACAACGGCAACAACAGAGACGCCACTTGAAATCCATTAAATATTTGTAGAAACCAATAAAAGCAGAATGCCAATGGGATATGTGTGCTGTGGTGTATATATCCAGAGAACCACAAAAACGGCAACTGTGTGGAGAGAAGGGGTTGCGGCCCTCGAGGACCCTCCAAGGATAACACGCGAGCGCGCAGCATCGGGGATCTGAAGGATCTCCCGAAATCAAAAGTGTGGAAAGAGTGCTGAAAATGAAAAGTGTGCCACAGCAGCAGCAGCTGAGGCAGCTGTCACAGGACGCACTATCCTTTGGTCAGTCGATCCTTTGAGTCAGCTGCCACGGCAGAGCTACATTTAGCATCGAATTTCAAGAGGCGCCAATGAAATCCATCGCGAGAAAAGTGTCAACACAGAGGCCAAAGGTTGTGGTTCAAGTTTCAAGGATAAGCTATTATTTTACAGAGCTAAATATATATTTGTTTTGAAAGGAAATAATGTAGTTTTTGAATTATAATGATATGTACCTTCATATCTTTCGCAATCTTTTTCATCCTCAAATTGCCAACATTTGTAGCCTTAACATTTCCCTTTAATTTTCCCTAATACTTCATAAATAAAATTAAAATACTTAATACATAATCATAGCTCTCCAGAAACCCTGTTCAAAAATGTCAGCATTTGTTTCATATTGCAACATTTTCCCTATAATTTTCCGAAAGGCTCAAATCTATTTACATCTCCGTGAAATCTTATCAATCAGCAGCTGCCGCCGATGGGCTCAAATCACGGAGCACATGATGATTATGGGGCTTACGAGCGAGTGGTAAGTAGAGTTTCCCTGGCTGCTCACTTTAAGCCACTGACTCGAGGCCATTAATCAAACTATTAGCAGTAAATTTTCGGCCTACACCCACACACCCAGCACAACACGAGAACCATCCCTTTATGGCTTGAAAAGGAAGTGCAAAAAGGACTTCCATTTATGGATTCCGAAATACACTTGCCAGCATACGCGATAATCACGATAATGCATCCTGTAATCAACTAATAAGGCTCATCTCGCCGCAAGGACATCCCTCCCCCAGAGGGAAAAAGGAAACTCTATCCAGGGGGATGGCCCTGAAAATTGAATTTAACGCGCAATATTTTGTGCATTTTCCATGTTCGCTGGCTGGGTTCTCTATGGGTTTATTTTTGGGTTCCATGTTGGGGTTGTGTTTGCCCAAAATGCAATTCATGTGTTTCTTCTGTTGAGAGTGAAATTTATGACTCGCCACTCGCAGGCTTTTCCGCCCCTGCGAATCGAACCCAAATCGAGAAATTTCGAGGGGTGCGCGTTGACTGCGGCCAGCCTCAGTTGGATTTTATTTGTATTTTTATTTTTATATAGATATCCTTTGGGGTGGGAGGTTACGCCGCTATCAGACATCGCGAACACATGTCACGAAAAGTAGCCAGGAAAGTCAGAATGGTGGGTTAAGGATGATGTCCTGGATCTGAATCTCTATCCTTACTGAGAGGAAATATGTTGCGAAATTCAATACGAAACACGATCGGGAGTTGTCCAAACACGACTCCTGTTTGTCCTGTCAGGGATTAACCGGGGATTGGGTTATGGAAATGTTAATGATTATGACAGTGGCTTACCATAAGTTATGAGTAACTAGATATTTAACGCAAAAATAGGGAAAAGTATATGAATTTTGTACAGTAAAATATTGAGTTGTGAAACTTTTATATTCTTATACGATTTAACTATAAAAATCAAAGTTAAAACATTTGTATAGTATTTATACCAGTTTAACCATTTTAAATAATATTTTATATCAGTCAGAAGCCTAAAAAGCATCGAAGGACGCATTTCCGACCCCATAAATCATATATATTCTTGATCAGCATCAACAGGAGATTCGATTTAGCTGTGTCCGAACAATTTTAATTTTTTCTTAATTTTTTGAAATTTTTATAAGGGGTTCCATCATAAAAATTGTGAAAAATTAAAAAAAAAATTGGTTTTTAAAAATCTTAAATTTGATATGCTGATTTGTTAAACTAAGAAAAACTAGCACAGAACAGTTTTCAGAATTGAAATTAATGTATTTTTAGCTTAGTTATTATATTTTTAAACTTTAATTTACCAAGAATTATGGAGGATAAATATTTAATATTTAATACTGCGTTCGGGGTATTTTAATTTCAGTCAGAGAAGCACAGAAAACACTGAAGGAGTCATTTCCGACCCTACAAATCATATATATTCTTGATCAGCATCAACAGGCGAATCGATCTAGCCATGTCTGGTGGAATAAAAAAATTTAAGATTTTTTCGAAACTTTTAAGGGGTTAAATTGTTAAAATTATAAAATAAAAATTTTCAAAAAAATGAATTTTAAAATAAATTGAAATTGAGTATGCAGATTTGATAGCCTTGTAAAAACTAACTTAGAACAGTTTTCCGAATTCAAATTAATGTATTTTTAGCTTAGTTATTTTATTTTCAAGCTTTAATTTGACCAATAAATTTCGCTTTAAAATTTGTATGATATGTATAAATGATTGATATAATTCCTGTTAGTTTTTCTTTTCATTTGATCAAATTGTATTAAAAATTTAATGCTCCAAATAATAATTGTTAATATATTAAACAAAGAAATTATAAAAAAAGTAAGATTAAGGCTGCCTATTAATCTAAAAATCAACCTTATCTCAAATATTTAAAACAAATATTTGCTACAAAGCTAACCAACGTTTGCATAATTTCCAGATTTAAATTTAGTTTTGACTCTACAATGAAATATTTATATATATTCTAAAAACAACCTTCAAAAATCAAAAAATCAACTAGAAAACCTTGTAAAATGCAAATGAAAGCTGTAAAACCAACAATTTGTTGATAAGCCAAAGTAAAACAAATTTATTATTCCTATACATATGTATATGTATTATATAAATATTTATATGATCAATGCTCAATCAAACTGCAACCCACATTTCCACATCTGTTTTCCACCAGTTTTTCCCGAAACCACATTGCCCGCCCTATTAGCGGGGAATATCTCTTGAGGCAAATGACTTATATCCCATCTGAGAAAACTAAATTTGTACCTCGCGGTGTCCCTCAGTTTTTCCTCTCATTTCGTTTTATTTTATTTTATTTTTTTCGGACTTGTGTCTGGCTTACAATTTACACAAAGTCCGAGACGGCGGTGTTATCAAAACGAAAATTTGTTCGCCGATAAGCGGCTACAAGCTGCCAGAAGACCGGGAAGACTGCAACTAGGCAGCTGGAGAAAGAGGCGGAGACAGGCGAGACTCTATTCAAATGAGGGGCAGAAATTAGGAAAGGTATTAAGATAAAACTGGGCCACAAAGAACACGCCCAGGCCGAATCACCTGGAGAGAGAGGTGCCCCTCTCCTTATTTATATTTTATTTTCCTTTCGTTTCTTCTCTGTCCTGAGTTCTGTGTTCTCCGTTCTCCATTCTCCATTCTCTGTGCGTGTCCCGGGGTCTCTTTCGATTGCATTGGCGCCATGTTTATCTAATTTGGGGACATTTATGCATGGCATTCCGCGCGGTTGTTTATAGGTTCGGTTAAACCTGCACTGATAACGCCATCGGACCTGGTCCCGGGGTCCAGTCCCAAGACCAAGACCCTCTGACTCACCGCAAACAATAAAAAACTGAAACAAAACCGAGCCGGAGTTCAGGTGAGCTCGAGTTCCAGGCCGACTTCCAGGGCTGAACAATTAAGCGACCCGCCGGCGTCTGGCCTTATGGGTCTTAATATATATGCACAAGTACGTATCAGTGCACCCGAAGAAAATATAGGTTGATTTGGAAAATGTAGAAATAATATTTTAAAAAGTTTCTGACTTATTTGAAAATTTAGGAATAATATTTAAACAAGTTTTTGAGATATATACAAATTTATAAATAATATTTAAACAAGATTTTGACTTTTTTGAAAATTTAGAAATAATATTTAAACAAGATTTTGACTTAGTAAATATTGTTTTGGATGTTAAAATCACTTTAAAAACGCGTTAGCTTTATAATAATTAGGAATTATCGGAACTATCAATATATCGACATTGTATATTTAATGTGTAGTCAATTAATTAATCGATATTTTAACCTTGCAATTTATGTGTAATAATTCGGTGTTCTTTTTGATATTTCGGAAAAATTTAATTGGAAATACAAGGGAAAAATATACTAAATTAAACATTTTTAAGATATTTTTCAACACAATCGATATTTAAAATTTGTATTCAATATAATATGGTATTGAGAGCGATATTTTGTCGATATATCAGACACTGTCTTTCCACTTAAGTATGTAAATACATAAGAAAGATAGGTATTTTTCTTCAAATTTAATATTAATTCCATAAAAATACGAGGCATTAATATTCCCTATTCTTTAAAATCGCATTATTTATTCTAACTCTTATTTAATAAACTCTCTTTCAGTAATAATTTCTCCCAGTGTCCTTAACTTTTGGTCTGGTTTTGGGATTTGTATTTTTATGGAGGTGCACTCCGTGGAGGGACGTTGCCCAGGCCATTTGGCCTGCCGCTTATCTTTGGAATGTAACTTAAACTTTAAGGATTATTGCCTACAATAAATTTGCGCGACTCTTTTAAGGCTGTAAGTCAATACGTGAAGGACACCAAAAGCCCCCCAGGGATCAAAACACGCCTACGTTCCTAATTAGCGCTAATTAAAAGAGTATAAACTTTCACTCTTTCTTGAAGTTTTCCTTCTATTTCGGGGGGGACTTGGATTTCTGGTTCAAGCATCCTTTTCAGACACGTGCCCCGGCTTCTCGATTACCTGGCGGCTGGCTAATGAGGAGAAAAGAATGAAAGGATTCATTGCATATATATTTCTTGAGCTTCCTTCAGTTTCCTTCAGCTTCCTCATTTATTTTTCAAGGGCCTTGTGGCTCCCTTTCAACTGTCCGCCTGTCACAGAGCTGCGCACATGATTTATGGCACAAACTGGCACATGACTCGATGGTCAGAAGTCATAACACCCACTAAAACCAAGCCAAGTGGAAGTCTTTTCGCCTGTCCGAGCACACACTCTTTAGTGGCAGGGCGCACTGAGAGAAATATTGGGAGGGGTAAGGAGATGAATTCAGGAAAAATTTACCCAACAAGCAGAATATATATTTGTTTTGAAGTAACAGGTATTTTTTAATATATAAATGTATTATCAGTATTGTTATTATTCCTTTGAAAAATCACAACATTCTTTGCCCATCTTCTTGTTCCCTGGAAATACTTCAAGCCTGGCTTTTGACTTTTCTTTCAGTGCCTCTTTGGGGGAATCACAACAGCCGCTGTCTGGCCACGCCCCCACCATCCTGTTCCGCCCTTCTCTTTCTCGCTGATTTCAGCGCGAGCGAGCGCATGTCCTGACGGCGGCGGCGATGACGGCGACACTTTTTCCATGCGGTTGTCAAAAATATATTTTTATTGCCACCAAAATGACAACACTTAGGACTCCACTGCCGCTTCAGCTCTTTGCGGGTGTTGACTGTTCGCTCATTCAAATCTTCCGCCTGATTAGGCGCCAATTCGCACAAAAGCTTTCGAGGAACGCAAAATCACAAAATCACAAAATCGCAAATCGGCAAAATGTGGGCGTCACTCTGCGCCCTGCAATTATGCGATGTGTGCTTGGGGGTTGGGCTATTGTTCGGGGCTGCTTTAGAGGACTGCCAGCTTCCAGTAAATTTCACCGAATCGTTACATTTGCACCGCGCATTAAACTTAATGACAATATGGGCATCGCTAATATGCAGTGCTTGACAATTTTTTTTTTTTATCTAGCCCATATGTCAAGGGGTTAAACGCCCCTGACAACTAACCCATCATCATCATCAGCGGGATTGTGATCCCGGAAAGGGTTGCCGTTGCCCCTCCTTTAAATAACTGAAAATACTAAGCCTAAGCCCGGTCTCTGGTCCTTAAAGGCCTTATGTTTTATGATTGCGCTTTGTCGCCGACTTCCAGAACCCAGGGATCAGCATCTGGCAGGAGTCAGTGGAAAGTCGCTGGAAGGAGTCCTTTGCCTCTCGAAAACCAAGACCCTTATCCCTTAGTTACTACACCTGACAGACGCCGGTCCTTCGCCGTTGCCCTCCTTTATGGCCTAGACAAGTTTTGTTAGCCAAGTTCTGTTAGCCAACTTTGGTTGCTGATTCTTTTTTTTGTTCGCCCTGCAGTGGGTTACAGTCTTTTGGGGAGTACTACTTATGGGGAAAAGGATGTGACATGCTTAGACATGCTTTTGCAGGCAAAATATAAACATTTTTTAATTAAATAATAAAATATTTTGTAATGTAAGTATTTAAAATATTTGCATAAATTTATAAGGAATTTTGTGGGTATTTTATTTATTGAAAAAACATATAGAAAACTTCATATTCAAATTTGGATGGACTTATATCCTCTAAATTTAAAAGTAACCTTTGTAATATACAGAAAACACTTGATTGCTTATTTCAAAAATATATTTTAATTAAAATGTTTTCTAATTTTAGCAATTTTTAAAATGTTGTAATGTAGCACCTTTAGTCTGTCTCCTAAGCCCGAATATCGCCATTCTTAACTTGTTCATTGTTATTGCTTTCGTTGTTGCTGCTGCTGCTGCTGTGCACTTTTGTTCGCCATTTTTTCCTCACTCCCCTTTCCTTACCCTTCATCGTCCTTTATCCTTGTCGCTCTCCTCCCTCAGCTCCCTGGGCTGTTCACAGTTTTTGCTTTTTCTACTCTGCATAAATTTCCCCTTAAGAATTGTCGCTACAAACACACACAAACACAGAGGGAGAGATGAGGCATGTGGCAAGCACACACACACACAAAACATACACATTGGCAAACAAAAGCTTCGGTGGCAGGTGCCAACAACAACAAAAACAACAACAACGAGGACAGCAAGGACCAAAAACAATGGCCACAGAAAGGGTAGCAAGTGCCAGTGGGGCTGGTGGACAGCCAAAGGCGGCCCGAGGGGGGTAGCTTGCCAAAGGGGTTTTATTATTTGGTAAGGGGGGTGGAGAGCCAGCCACTGGGCCTGGCCCCCAAGTAGACAAGTTGCAGGCAGCACGGACCTGCCTCTGTTTGTGTGCCGCCTGCCGCCATTTTTAATATGGCGCAGAGCGGTTCATAAGCAGAGTAAACTTAAAGGGGCTTTAAAAAATATTATTAAATTCTAAAAATAGCTTATAATTTTAATATATTATACAAATATATTTTATATATCTTACAACATATACGGTTACTATAGAGCCTTGGTGGGAAATCATTTTCAAATGTCATTAATCACACTTACTAATAATTCATAACAAGTTACAAGCCATAGATAATTTTGTACAAATTTAAGAATTAAATACTGCTTATTATTTTATTATCTTAATAAACTTATTATCTAAATAAACTGCATGTTAGTTAATTTTTTATATTTAAATTATTTAGTTATAAGTAAATTACAAATTATAAAAACAAGACTTATTATCCAGAAATTTGTGAGGGACTCCTAGTATTTTCGAACGTTTGCAGTAAAGAGTGTTTAAGAATTAGATTTTAGGAACATAATTCTATTAGTTTTGTTAAAACCCAAGTGTGACTGAAAATTACTAAATATAAATTACTGTTTTGTTTAAAGAATTAAATTAAAAATTTATATTTATTTCATATTTTGGCTACTATATATATATATACTACATAACCAAAAATTACACTTGTCTATGCGAAAGGACCTCAACTTAAAGGTAGGAAAAATACTGCCTTTTT